>JAWRVZ010000075.1:2482500-2485000 GCA_037043235.1 Rhodeus uyekii | reverse complement strand
CAACACCACATGTTTTTAGTTTCAGATACTTCTACTTAAAGATAAATACACTGCAATCCATGCGTACTTTTATCTGTCTTTCACTCCGTAAATCTCACTTAGAAACTTCAGCTGACACATCCGAACACGCTTCCTCTGTGAGTAAAGCCAATTAGCATCTCTGGGACTCAAGCCTCCCACTTCAGGGGAATAAGCGAGTGGCGTTTTTAAGCATGGCCTACAGGTTTGTTCTAATGTCACCGTTTAACATTCAGACTTCACAGCTTCTGTTCTTTCCACAGACTCTCTCATGCCTGGACTGTTCGTCAGGATGTAATGAGTACTATAAACCCAGTCTAAACGGCCAGTCAAAGGGTCACAATCTCAATAGGTAACATCAATTTTATGCCTGAGTTGCTGTGAGTCAGGATATGAAACCTCTAGGCTTTGTGAAGCACAGCTTAAGTTAAAAGGGCAAGGCGGACGTTGACGGAAGATTTGTCATCTTTTCAAAGTGGGCCTCTTTTTAAAGTTTTAAGTGACAGAAGACTTATGTTAGCTTTATTTATTATTCTAAAAGTTAAAGTAGATATGTGATTATTATAATTTTCCTTTTATTATATATAATTTAATACAGTGCTATAGGATACTGAAAAACTGTAGTCATATACTGTTTCCAAATAACAGGACAAAAATTATAGTTAATACCGTAATCTAGATTACTCATTTTAAGTAATATATTCAGACTCATTTTTAATGACTTTAGACCTTACTCATTTATCACATTGGTTTGATTAAGATAATCTTGCACCATATTGATATAAATTTACAAAGAGAAAGAAAAGATATTCCATTCTTTGTCACCTGAAGTAAATTAAATATTACATTACGTCAGTACTTGTATTTTAGAGTTTAATGAAAAACTATTTGCAAGTCATAGATTAAAATAAATAAATCTAAACGAATAACAATCAAAATGAAACATTTACTAAATATGAACCATATTATTTATTATCATCTGCCATATTTTATTATTGTCTTCCAAATGCATAAATGTAAATGTATTATTATTATTATAGACTTAACCTAACTTAAACTTTAAAAAAAATGTTTTACTTAAAATCTCAGTAAGTAAATATATTCCACAAAAGAGGTTCAGTTAACAAAAAAGTTGAGGAATCCTTTGCATTTTTTAATTTTTATATGTAAGCCTTACAAAAATAGTAATATATGGTTAAATGACTCTCTGGGTTCAAATAATAATGAATGTTTTGTCAGGAGATGATTAGATATGCAATGCTGCAATATTGAGGAAACACTTCTTAAAAGGGAATGATTTTCGTAAATCCGGTTATTAAATGTTGTGGGTCTCAGTTTTCTGTGTCTGTGTGCGCAATTCCCCAAACATATATAAGCAGACATATATATATAATTTAAACGATAGCAAAGACGAATAACTAATGAATTTGGAATACTTTATTGCCATTATGAGAATAGCATAGTAACTGTAGTCTGATTACATTATCCATGTTTTTTTAAATCGGTGTCATCAGATCTTTGCAGTATATAGAGCAACAATAAAAATCCTGCCTTAGGACGAATATATAATCAAAATGTGCTAAAACTGAAATTGTTTCCCCGGGACTAGAGAAGTTAATGACTTTTCGAGAGACTAGCTCAAACTTCAGCCTGTGTAATAGCTTCCACATGTTAGGCCTTACGCACCTTTAACAAGGTGTTAATTGCACAGTTTGTGAAGGGAAGCATTAGTTATTTCCATCTCGCTTTCTTTGTGGTGGGACACATTTTGTGCACAAGTTCACACAGGACCGGGCAGTAATTATACATGACTCGAATGTGCAGTCAGCTATATCAAGAGAAGCACTGTTTCCCAACGCTTGAACGATGCATTATAGTGTGGTCAGCCATGAAGCACACTGACCACTCCTCACGTATCCAGTCACTCCAAAAAGAAAAGGTTAACAAGCTCATTTCCTCATTAAAATACCAAATCAATGGCAACTCTTCTACCTGTGTTTTAAGACAGACTTCACTGACTCGAGGAAATCACAAGCACTAGGTGATTTTGTTGGTCTTGATCTTTCAGCAGTTTTTGGAGGGGGTTTAATCCAGAACAACTGCGCAGCTTTGGCAGGAAGGCAGTGTTTCGCAGTCGGGGGAGGCAGAGCTCATCTATTGTCCTTGAAATTGTTTAATTATCTCCTCAGCGGGGGTGTGAGCTCAGTCAGAAGGCCGGTCTGTGGAGGATTCGGGATCACAAGCTTGACACCTTTCACTGCCGAGTCAAAGAGAGATTACGAAGAATCAGGAAGTTAGGGCAGTTTTGCTTTGAGGGCCAACAATTTTAATTTTACGCCTTGAGGTGAAGCATTATTACTTAAAATAAGATGAGTTGCAAATAAGAAGGTTCTACCTTGCCTTTTCTAATTCTAATGGAATAGTAATGGAGTTCCTGATATCATTCAGAAACATGAATTTCTTCAAACTAAATTTGAACATT
>JAWRVZ010000075.1:2477500-2480000 GCA_037043235.1 Rhodeus uyekii | reverse complement strand
TAAAGTTAATTTCTGGTACATTACATGCAAATAAATATCGAAATAATCCAGTTTAGAAGAGAATCACTGAATACTTCATACTTGGGTGCTAAAATTTAAAAGTTCAAATTTAAAATCGCCATGCTTTACTAGTGATATGAGTCTAGACAGTCTAATCGCCCGCTGTAATAACGTCTAATCATGTGATGTGAAATGTTAGGCCAACCCATGTGACCGCTCTGAAAGACGACCCACAGCCAATGAACAAGCCTGCATGCTTTTGCCATAACGCTGACCTTTGGGAACAGGAACAGGCCAGTAGAGTTCAATCTTTGATCAGCGTCCCTAAATTTGAGTTGCCACAACAAAACCCTGCACTCTCTCCGACCGATTTTGATCAAACCATTTTAATTGAATTGTAACGCATCAGACTGATCTCATTTATATTTTTTGGGTGTTGAGACGTCTCCCCTCCGTTGACCCATTAGCTCTCCCAAGTCAACACACCCAGCCCCCCTCCTGCTCTTTCTTTCATAGGAGGAGGGGTGGTGAGGAGAGATTACAAACCATCTGAATCTCTTTTAACTGAGTGCCCAGAGAGGGATGAGGGCAATTATTCCTGCATGATGCATTCCTTCCCAAAAGAGCATTCCAGCTTTGTGCAACACGTGGAATGCAACTTAAAATGCATCTAATGTTTCCATGACCTCAGTTTTGGAAATGCAGCAAAAAACGCTTGTATATGAGTCAAATGATTTGATTTGTATAGATTCAGAATAATGTCCGATATGCTGATTTGCCTTTTGAAGTCATTCCATAAATACTAGCTATAGAGCACAAGATGTACAGACTACTTTTACGGTCATTTTGGTTTATTCTCAGATCTTTTAGGAGCTTGAGTGCTATCATTGAGTGGCAAATAACCGTGTGAAGGTTTGAAGCAACATGAGGGCAAGTAAATAATGAAATCAGTCATTTTTGCCATTTTTTGGGTCATTACTTCATAGATGTGGTCTCACCCGAGCTGTAGATGGCCAGCTGGACTCCAAACACATGACAAATGATAAAAATCCAGCTGCCGCAGTTTGAGAAACAGAAACCTGCAATTAGAGAAGATTAATAACCACATGCTCTAATGAAGACCCCCGCCCACCCCGAGCGCCCACCCACCCCCCTCAAGCGGATCTCTGTGAGAAAAACTGTTTGTTTGTTTTCCCTCTCTTGGATCATGTTGATTATGAGAAAATGGTTCTTTAGTTGTAACTGTCACATGGAATTTCCCGCCTATTTTTTAATCAGAACGTTCATATTGCTTTATTTTAACAAGCCGAAAGCTTGGGAATGAGAAATACTCATGGGCTTTTGCTTTAATGCTCTAATGGACATTTCTGTTCTCATAATTTCAGTGAGGAAGCTGGTTTCACAAGAGTCTGTGTTATCTTTGTTATTTGGTTTCTATGTAGTATCTATCTATCTATCTATCTATCTATCTATCTATCTATCTATCTATCTATCTATCTATCTATCTGTCTGTCTATCTATCTATCTATCTATCTATCTATCTATCTATATGTCTGTCTATCTGTCTGTCTCTCTCTCTGTCTGTCTGTCTGTCTCTCTGTCTGTCTGTCTATCTGTCTATCTGTCTATCTGTCTATCTATCTGTCTGTCTGTCTATCTATCTATCTATCTATCTATCTATCTATCTGTCCTTCTCTCTCTCTGTCTGTCTGTCTGTCTGTCTCTCTGTCTGTCTGTCTATCTGTCTGTCTCTGTCTGTCTGTCTTTCTATCTGTCTGTCTGTCTGTCTGTCTGTCTCTTTGTCTGTCTGTCTCTGTCTGTCTGTATATCTGTCTGTCTGTCTCTCTCTTTGTCTGTCTATCTGTCTGTCTGTCTGTCTGTCAGTCTATCTGTCTGTCTGTCTCTGTCTATCTGTCTGTCTGTCTCTGTCTGTCTGTCTGTCTATCTATTTGTCTGTCTCTTTGTCTGTCTGTCTGTCTGTCTGTCTGTCTGACTGTATGTCTGACTGTATGTCTGTCTGTTTGTCTGTCTGTCTGTCTACCTATCTGTCTGTCTCTTTGTCTGTCTGTCTGTCTGTCTGTCTGACTGTATGTCTGACTGTATGTCTGTCTGTCTGTCTACCTATCTGTCTGTCTCTTTGTCTGTCTGTCTGTCTGTCTGTCTGTCTGTCTGTCTGACTGTATGTCTGACTGTTTGTCTGTCTGTCTGTCTGACTGTATGTCTGACTGTATGTCTGTCTATCTCTTTGTCTGTCTGTCTGTCTGTCTCTCTCTGTCTGTCTGTCTGTCTGTCTCTCTTTGCCTGTCTGTCTGTCTGTCTCTCTCTCTCTCTCTCTCTCTCTGTCTGTCTGTCTGTCTGTCTCTGTGTATGTAACTGTCTGTCTGTGTAACTATCTATCTATTTTTCATTAGTTCCATGTATGGTTTGTTCTATGTATTGTTCATTATATCTATCTTTTGTTCCATCCATTAATCTATTGCTTGTTCTATGTATTGTTTGC
>JAWRVZ010000075.1:2377500-2472500 GCA_037043235.1 Rhodeus uyekii | reverse complement strand
GTTGGTCTTACATTACTGTCTGTAGCCTGTTTGTCTATTTTGGCCTTTTTAGTAAAACTCTTTATGTAAACATTTTAAATAAAATGTAAAAATATATATTTTAAAATGTTTATAAATGTGTATATATATATATATATATATATATATATATATATATATATATATATATATATATATATATATATATATATATATTTTATTTATTTTTTTATATATATTTATATTTTTTTAATATATTTAGTTTTATATATATATATATATATATATATATATATATATATATATATATATATATAACGAATTAAAATTTAAAATAATTAATTAATCAATTAATTAATTAAATGTTGTGTTGCCATAATGGTTGATTATGGTTGGGTTTCTATTCCTTACTGTTTTAGCTGGTTTTCTCTTTTATTTGGCATATTTGAATTACAATTTAATTTTTAACAAATGTAAAAATGTAAATAATTAATCACATTTTCCTTTCTCTAATGTATTATGAAGTGCATGTTACAGCAAAGCATTTAATAACACAAAACCACAATTAATTAATCAACCTGATTTTGTTCAAATATTTAGATGACTTTGTTTTATTTACAGAAGTGATGGGAGTAAATGCACTTCCAAAATGCTGTTCTGTCTTTGTTCTTCAATGTTTGGTAACCTAAGCTGTCCTGTGCTTTGCGTTTTAATGTGTCCATTCCTGTTCTTGATTGCACATCGAGGTCACCAGGATCTAAAGTCACTGGAAGCAGTTAAAATAATAGGAGCTGACCACATGTTGGAGGTTATGAGATGCGGCCCCCCCGACATACAGAGGAGCCGCTGAGAGTCGAGCTGTTGGGAACACTGCTGTTGTGTCTTGCTGACCTGTTTGTTTAAAACTTATACAAATATTTGTTTAAACTGATTTACAGCAAACATTTGATGCAAGTTATTGCTGATATTTGAATACAAATACACAAAAACCACATAAACTAAGCTCGTTTTCTTTCCATTTTTTAGATGACTCTGCTTCTTTTCGTGTAATGGTGAGTAAACATGTGCATGTAAATATAAATCAAAATTTTGGTTTGTGTGATTGTGTGTGTGTTGTGGGGAGACGGCACACTTCCTGTTTACCTTTCCATCACTAGTGCATTTACACAAATATACACATACTTCCACACATCTTCATTACAGGGGAGATGGGGGTTCGGGGGATTTGAGTTGAGGGTTGTTGCAACTGTTCTGCGACTTGCACCTTCTTCCCTATAAATTGTAATTTTATGCATGTGATGGCCATTTCCTGTTCAATTATTTCACACATGTGAACATATCAGTCACAATTTGTGCTTGCATGAACTTACATTGAAATAAGTAAGAAATAATTGATGACTGGCAGTTGAATTATTAGAAAATAATGCACACTGAGGTGGAAGTGAGGGCAAAGCGATGTGCTTTACACCTCGGGTGTGTAAATGATTACGCTTATACAACAGTTAGCACAGCTCAAGGCATTGTTCAGGGATTTATTTTATCCCAAAATGCATATAAAAATAAGTGGATGCAAACATAGCGCTAAAAGCCACCTAGGACACCCTAGCAACGTGCTAAAACATCAGAGTAATGGAATAGTGCTAAAAGCCACCTAGAACTCCCTAGCAACAGCATAGCAACGTGCTAAAACATCAGAGTAATGGAATAGTGCTAAAAGCCACCTAGAACTCCCTAGCAACAGCATAGCAACGTGCTAAAACATCAGAGTAATGGAATAGTGCTAAAAGCCACCTAGAACTCCCTAGCAACAGCATAGCAACGTGCTAAAATACACTTAAAACACCAGATTAATGGAATACTGCTAAAAGCCACCTAGAACACCCTAGCAACAGCATAGCAACATGTTAAAACATCAGAGTAATGGAATAGTGCTAAAAGCCACCTAGAACTCCCTAGCAACAGCATAGCAACGTGCTAAAATACACTTAAAACACCAGATTAATGGAATAGTGCTAAAAGCCACCTAGAACACCCTAGCAACAGCATAGCAACATGCTAAAACATCAGAGTAATGGAATAGTGCTAAAAGCCACCTAGAACTCCCTAGCAACAGCATAGCAACGTGCTAAAACATCAGAGTAATGGAATAGTGCTAAAAGCCACCTAGAACTCCCTAGCAACAGCATAGCAACGTGCTAAAACATCAGAGTAATGGAATAGTGCTAAAAGCTACCTAGAACACCCTAGCAACAGCATAGCAACGTGCTAAAATACACTTAAAACACCAGATTAATGGAATACTGCTAAAAGCCACCTAGAACACCCTAGCAACAGCATAGCAACATGTTAAAACATCAGAGTAATGGAATAGTGCTAAAAGCCACCTAGAACTCCCTAGCAACAGCATAGCAACGTGCTAAAATACACTTAAAACACCAGATTAATGGAATAGTGCTAAAAGCCACCTAGAACACCCTAGCAACAGCATAGCAACATGCTAAAACATCAGAGTAATGGAATAGTGCTAAAAGCCACCTAGAACTCCCTAGCAACAGCATAGCAACGTGCTAAAACATCAGAGTAATGGAATAGTGCTAAAAGCCACCTAGAACTCCCTAGCAACAGCATAGCAACGTGCTAAAACATCAGAGTAATGGAATAGTGCTAAAAGCTACCTAGAACACTTTCAAGTGAGTCAAGTCACCTTTATTTATATATCGCTTTTCACAATACAGATCGTCACAGGAAAACAATAAAAACAAAGTTTGTTTTGGCTGTACAACAGCTCTAGAAGAGCAGGCCAATCAATAATATTGATGAATATTAAGTGTTAAGTGTCCCCAACTAAGCATGCCAGAGGCGACAGTGGCAAGGAACCAAAACTTCAGCAGATAACACCCTAGCAACAGCTTAGCAACATACTAAAAGTACACCTTAGCTGCTGCGAACAAACATTCTGGCAACCACCGACATCACCTTAGCTTCAAGGTGGCAAGTTTTGCAGGGGCAAATATCACTTTTCTTTTTTTTAAATGTATAAATGTAATTTCATTAGTACTTGCTCTTTTCCCTCAGTAAAAGGAGACTACATGTCATCCCTTCAGCTACTGGCAACCATTAACGGCAGAGCACTGGGAACAATTAAGATTAACAAATAATCAGACTCTTATGAAACCAACTGGCCAAATCGGCTAACTGTTTTCCATCTATTTCCAGGGAGTAGCGGCCACCAGCCGGGCCCGGTCACGACACTGACCCTCAGCTCTGCGGCAGAGCACATCTGCGGCCCACGAGTGTCTCCAGCTGCCCACGGACGCTACACCTGTCCAATCCCAGCATCCTGCTTCAGCTTGTTCAAAGGACCGCCTCTAGGGAAAGCGCATCCCAAATGACTTCCGATTGGTCTCTTGACTTTGAACCACACAGCTGGTTTGTGATAACTTCTTCATCCGTTTGCTAAGTAGCATACAGTAAAGTCAAGGGTCTGAAACGCTGACCATTTAGTGTGTATCCAAAATGTGTATTTCATTAGTCGCTTCTTCAACTTTTCCTAACAACCTTTAATGGTGTCAGGAGTCGGAAACCATCAGGAAGGCTTTTCCGTTTGCACACACGCGACTCGGTTCTCTCGTCTCTTTATGCTAATCTTCTGAATGGCCTGTGATTGAACTGTGGGAATCTGCCAGCTCCTTTCTTTGCTGTGCATTCTGCTTTCTAATTTTTAGTTACTGTTGAATTCACCAAGCTTCAGAGGACACAAAGGGCTCCTGAACGCAGGCCAGCCCACCCCACAGATGGCCGGGGGATCAGAGCCTGTCAACACACTCCAACAAGCCAGGCACCGGGGTTCAGTCTCCACGGGAGCATAGCGAGTCTGAATGGGAGCATTTCCACTCGCTTCTATAGCCCCCCGCCAGGCATTTGTAAAATGATTTGTGACAAATTTGTTGGATCAATACGGATGCCCGGAGGTGAGGCTTGGTTCCTCGTGGCTAAGCTAAAGCGGATCTGTGGCGGTAAAGACATCTGGAGCTCGGAGGTGATGACACATTGACTGTGACTGCACTCGCTAAGCCGTCCGAAACCTGCTGAAGAATTATAATTATTTGTGATAGGCTTGGGACAGAGTGATTGTGTTTGAGGTGACTTGCATTTGCTAAGTGAGTTTGTGAACATCTGGAAATGTGACGAGGAACAATAAGAAAGGATAGGTTAGGCTAGTTGATAAAGTGTGCAACTTTGGCACCATTTTTTCTCTCCAAATTAATGCTTTGCCCATTCTATTCTGCCCCACCCCCCCCCCCCCCCCCCCCCCCCCCCCCCCCCAAGTACACTTGAAGGGTAATAATCACAATAATCATAATAATAATATATATAAAATAAATAATAATAATTATTATTATTATAGGATATTGTTTTTATTATATTTTAATATTTAATTATTTACATTTTATAATTACAGTTATTCTGATTAATAATAACAATATGTATTGTATTTATTGAGACATTTAATTTGATAAAATAAATTATTATTATTATTATAGGATTTAATATCTTATTTTGTAGTACAATAGGAATATTACAATAGTAATTTATCTTAATGTCTTATAATCAGGGTTAATAAAATAATACTAAATATTAATAATAAATAATTAATATTATAAAATACTTTTATAAACAAACTAGTATTACTATTATTATTATATTTTAATAATATTTTATTTTTTTATCTGTTTTCATTTTTGTTGTTGTAAGCATTATTTTAAAGTAGTAATAATATTAATTACAATTATAATAATTAATTATTGTAGGTTGTTATATTTTATTTATTATATTTCAAACAGTGTATAAAGTTAAATATGATCAGCACACATATTATTAATGTAAAATAAAATATATAATATCCTACAATTTCAAATTTTGCCATTAATAATGAACTTCATTGATATTACAGTACAGTTCTTTTGATAGCAAAATCCATCCTGTACAATGGACATCTATGGAGCAATCATGTTAGACTTTTAAAGCAGAAACGCAGAGCTTGAATTTTTGTGGACCAGCCAGTGCTTTAGGTGATTCATGTTTTCTTGACCTTTTCTGCACCTTTCGACTGAAGTAAACCAGTATAGAAAGACTTTGAATCTACCTTGTGGTGTAAGCAGGTGGTAAACACACTTTTTGTAGTTGCCTGCTGCTTCACAGGAGTGCACATCTGAACCTGCATCTGATTTCCCCTCCCTTTCCATCTCTGTGTATCTCTTTCTCTCTGACTTTTTGTGTCTCCCCTTTTTTCAGTGTCTCTCTCTCTTACATAAGCCGTTGTCCAGCTGGCTAGCGCAAGGACAAAAGCTTGAGTCACTGCTGTTGAATTGACCGTAGCTACAGGTCATTGTTGCTAAGATTTTCATCTCATATGGTCACATCAAAAACCTGTTGCTAGAAAAGTAACATTCACATTTCATTTACACATGAAAAACGGCAGATAATGCGTGAGACACCTAATCCATTTCAACTGGTTTCTGTGCATCACTTTGACATCTGCCCATCAGCTGGCTTGCACCCCAAAAACAATAGGTCTAAAAGCCTTCGATATGATGTTGTGGTCAGTGTAATTGCTCAAACCCTGCTGACCGCTGAAGTGGGTTGGATTTCCTGTGGTACATAAACATCCCGAGTGATACACTAGCAGGTAAACTGAGGTTAGACGCACGGCCACAGACCGCAGCCACACTGTTTGCATATTGTAATTTTACCCTGCTCACAACCCCCATGGTTGCCTGGTGCTGCTACCATTTATAACTTCAGTTAGGGCTGATGGAGATGCTACAATAAGCAGAACATCCCAGAGGAGCATTTTAGTGCGCAGAGGTTGATCATGTGACATAGAGGTCACAGTTATAATCTGTTTACAGGTGGTCCTATTATGCTTTTTTATATTTTCATCTTTCTTCAGTGTGTAATGTTGCTGTTTGAGCATGAACAAGGTCTGTAAAGTTACACAACAGTGTCATCGTTTCTGAACTCCCTGAAGAGTCTTGAGTTTTCGTCCGAGGAACGAACATATAGCTCAACCAATAGAGCATTGGTGTTTGCAACACCAAGGTCATGGGTTTGATTCCCAGGGAATACAAGAACAAGAACTGATTAGAATGTCAATGTGTTTCTTGAATGCAATGCAAGTTGCTTTGGATAAAAGCATCTGCCAAATGCATAAATGTAAATTTTAATAATTCCCGCCCAAGGTATGCGCTCAATAAAGAAACAAGGCCTGGTGGATGATATGTTAGAAAACGTTTTTTAGTTGACATTTTAGTTAATCCTTCTAAGCTGTTCTGGGTCTTTTTGACTCTAAAAAAGTCCCCTTCATCTGAATGGCATTGATGTGCTGGTTGACACTTGCTATAGCTCTACAAACAAACAAAAAACTGGAATGATAACTGGTTGCAAGTTAGCATGAAAAATAAGTCCCTCTCAGGATCTTTGGGGTCTCCAGACCCCAGACAGTAAAAGTCTTTTGGAAATGTATTGCTCATGGTTAGTTCATGTAAGTTGTAAGACACGCTCCGTCAGTTTAAATCAAACACATCTCTTCTACCTGGCATCCACATAACACATTATACATACATTTTTAATCCAAATCATGTAAAATTATTGTTAGGCTGCATAATTTAGATAAGCCGGAACCGAGAACATTCCCATAACATCTGATGTACTCGATACATCAGAAGAAGAATGGCATCTATGCTGATATTAGTCTCTGTTTATCCCGAGGTTATCATGGTCAGCCGTATCCGGGCCGTATCCAGATCAGATGAAGGACCTGCAGCTGGACACGAGCACAGCACTGCCCTGAAGTGTCTGCGGAGACCGTGACTCTACAAAACCCTCCCCTGTGAAGGTCATGAACCCATCTCTAACCGGACCAAACTGGATTTAATATTAATAATAATATGTCAACATAATAATCATGCACTGTTTGGCTGTTGGCCAGAGGAGAACTGGTCCCCCGACTGAGCCTGGTTTCTCCCAAGGTTTTTTC
Source organism: Rhodeus uyekii (assembly GCA_037043235.1). Classification (NCBI taxonomy): domain Eukaryota; kingdom Metazoa; phylum Chordata; class Actinopteri; order Cypriniformes; family Acheilognathidae; genus Rhodeus; species Rhodeus uyekii. The sequence continues at coordinate 2,465,482 of JAWRVZ010000075.1, read as the reverse complement.
TCCATTCCGTTCTTCATTCATTCCGTCGCCTGCCGGAGTTTTGGTTCCTTGCCGCTGTCGCCTATGACTTGCTCAGTTGGGGAAACTTAACACTTAATATTCTTCCATTTTCTTGATTCGCCTGCTTTTAAGGCTGCTGTTCAGCCAATTAAACTTTGTTTTTATTGTTTTCATGTGACCACTGTAAAGCTGCTTTGAAACAATCTGTGTTGTAAAATGTATAATTAAAGGTGACTTGACTTAAGTTAACACATTAACTCTTGTTAACAAATGAGACCTTATTGTAAAGGTCTTATATTTTCTAACAATCCTCACACCTTTATGTTTGCCTGGTGGTCTACTTGACCTGAACGTACACTGTACTTACTAAACAGCCCAAAATATGTGAGCCACGGATGTTTTTTGGCTGATTTCCACAACAGACTCATGTGTTCCGCCGTCTGCCAGGTTTCAAAGAGGGTGGCGGCACAAAGAAATAATAATCGGCAGAACATCCCATAATTCTGAATGTGAGGCAACAGATGTTGACGGTGAAGAAAGGGGCTCTCAGGACTCGGGCCTGTAGAGCTGTCCATTGTTCGGCCTCAGAGCCATTTATGTGGTCGCCATGGCAACGCTACGCCACTTTTATCCATTTCCCTTCGCCGGACGCATGCTAATGCGAGATCATAGCTCTTATTGACAAAGATGATAGAAGCTGAACAACAAACAGAACGGCGTGGATGAAAGCTAACAGGGCTCTGAGCTTTCATGTACAAGGTGCAAAACAGAGTTTTATTTAGCAGCGTGCAGTTTGTTTGATTATCATTATGAGCATAAAGCGAACAGAATATTTTATGATGTTCTCGTTCAGTGTTGTTTACAGCTTATAAAATATCTCAGCGGTCGGTGGCACTTGTTATTGGAGCGCTTTCGGTTAAATGTCAGAAGGACTGTGTTGTCCATCATGTCTAGAGTCTTCCAGAACACGTGTCTGGAGGAGGTCAGTGCTTGTGCTTGTAATGGACGCAGATTTTCTTTTTATATGTCAAACAGACTATTGTCTCCAGGACCAAAGCTGTCCGTGTCAAAGGCAGTTGTAAAGTGTCCGGCCAGGTGTCGATCTGTCTTTGAAGGGCTGGACAATGGTGGGACTCATTGTTAAGTGCCCTGTGCTGTCTCTCTAGTCCTTCACTCGCAGATTATGCTCATTCGCTTTTATTCACAGTAAGATTTGGAAGAAAAGGGGATTTTGGTACTTTCTAAATGGTTGAGTTACTGTGAATAATATTTCTGTCATGACAAGTCTCTGAGTGTTTGGCATGTTAATGAATATGACAATGTTGGTATGTTTGGTCTTGGTGGAATAGATTTGCTACAGTGCTTCTGCTGCACAGCAATTACGGGACTTGCTACTGCCAACACACACACACAAACGGCTGTGAGCAAGTAAGACATTTTCATTTACATTTTACAGTTCTGCATTTGTCAGACACTTTTATCCTAAGCGACTTGCATTGCATTCAAGAAACACATTGACATTCTAATCCGTTCTTGCTTTCCCTGGGAATCGAACCCATGACCTTGACGTCGCAAGCGCCACACTCTACTGTTTGAACTACAGGAAATGCAGCTCAAATTTTGTGTATATTTGACTGTTTAAGCGCAATAAGCAGCGAAAGATAATGTAATTTTGTTCTACGAGGCTTTATGTGGCACAGTTCAGGTGTGAACACAAAATCTGTGGAAATATGTAAAATGATGTGCAATCCCACACCTAAATTCAAGCCCTGTAACACCAACAATAATCAAATGACACTAGTGAGCAAATTAAACTAGTGAATAAGGAAAGGCGGGTTTGTGTGTGTGTGTGTGTGTGAGAGAGAGAGAGAGAGAGAGAGAGAGAGAGAGGTAACAGCTGGTATCGTGCATCTGTTCTGCAGAAAATGAGTATTGGGAGCGTTTCAGATATTTCAGCATCGAAATACTTCATTGCACTTAGTTTATTATTTCAGATGCCTTTTGAAAAATATATATTATATTATATTTTATATATTATATTTTAATATATATATTAATATATATTATATTTTATATATAATATATAGTATATATTATATATAAAATTCAACCCGCCAAAGTTGGTTTTGGCCAACCCGCCAACCTTTGCTTATTCCACATACTGTAAATAGATAAAAGATTACAGGTTACAGGACAATCTGCCAATTGGGAGAATTCAGTTTATAATGGTGACATTGTGTAACCACACGTTTTAGTTCTTTTATAAAAACAAAACAAGCCGAATTTCAGTTTTCTATTCCTAGAAGATGCACTGCAGTATTTCTGAGTAGATTGTTTGTACTAAAACAATATTTTCTTAATTTCGTATGTTCACCAAGGCTGTATTTATTAGATTGTTTAATTTTTATGTTTTTAAACAGTTTAGTATTGTGAAATATTTTAAAATATCTGTTTCAAAAATGTTAACATGTAATTTATTTCTGAATTTTCAGGATCATCAGCATCTCCAGTGTCACATGATCGTTCAGAAATCATTCTAATATGATGATTTACTACTCAAGAAACATTTATTAGTATCAATGTTAAAAACAGTTTAATATTATTGTGGAAATCAAGATATATTGAATTTGAACGAGTTCAAAACAAACATTAATTATTTGAAATAAAAGTCTTTACTGTCATTTTTGACCAATTCAATGCATCTTTGCTGAATCAAAGTATTATAATTTTTTTAAATCACGTTTGAACAGTGTATATATTATCGGATTCAGTGTGCGAGGAAGCAGGAGTTAAACTCTCTTTATTGAACAAACCAAAATACTTTAAATATGAACAAAACAAAAGGAGCACACTTAGTGGAAAAATCCTGGGATAACACTGCAAGGACACTCCACATAACATTGTCAACAATAGACAAAGACCTGGGAAGACATGAGGGTTTATATACACACACGAGGAGATTGGGAACAGGTGACAACTAACGAGGAAGTGATTGACTCGACAGGTGAAGGAAACGGCACGGGAAGTACAAGGAAGGGAACAGGAAGTGACATGCGACACAACTGTGACAGTGTATGTTGTAATTCCTAAAAAGAACTTTGCACATGTTAATTATGGCGTCTGTTACCCAGTGGGATATTATACAACCACTTTGAGGTAATGAAGTCATTTTGATATGACTGACATCTTGTTAAAGAATCTAGTTTTAGTCCTCAGAAGAGCTGAAGCCGGAACCGAGGAGCTTGTGTGCCCTTGGGCAGGATACGTGATCCCGGGTTACTTCAGACAGACTGTCCCTACAATTAGCGGACTGGTGAAAAGGACGAGTAACTTGTAATATCAGCAGCAACAATTACAGGTTGAGCTCTCTTTAAACTAGTTTTCCACTCTTTTGCAGGTGGCTTTGCACTGTATCATTGGTCGAAACATCAAATTCACTCGAAACTACAGTGTGCCAGAGTTCAGTGCGTTTACAGGTCGTTCTCAATGCTCTGTTGTTTATGAGTTCAAACAAAAGAAGTAATGATATATATCCATTCTCAAGCAGAGTTAATGAGAGACTCGAGGCATCTGTAGAGCCTGTGGACAAATGTGTTGATTATTTGTATATTTTAAGAAATCACATTCATCAAAAGTCTTTGCAAGTGTAAATTGTTTTGATCAAAAGACTGCACTTCTTGTTGACAATCAGTCTTGTTTGCAATTGATTTTACAGTATATCAGCTTCAAAGGCTTCCGGTATGCATGCAAGCAGCTGATAGTAATATAACTCTCTCGTAATGATCTGTTTTCTGATTTCTCTTTATGTTCACAGAAGCATCAAAGAAACTGCTTTTGATATTTGTTGTTGAGAATTTGAACAGTTTCAGAGACGCACTGATTATATTAATGAAATGCAAGCAAAGAACTAGAGCATCATGATGTTTGAACGGCAACACAATGTTGCTACTTGTATTGTCAAATCAAGTTGCCAGCAATGATAATAACACAAGCATGCTAAAAACCACACGTAAATGTTTGTCTGCATGTGCAAACGAATAATAAACATGTGTATTCCATCTGGTTGTTATCTTCTTTTAACCAATGCTTTTCTGAAAGCGATCAAATCGCGCCTTTTTTAAGGTTCACACCCAAATTTGCATATTTAACTCCTTTTCAAATGTTTGCGTTCATTAGATCAAACTGCATATTATGGAGCCGCGCGGCCCTATGGAAAGTGTAACGCTAAGTAGCATTGGCTTTAGCAATCATATTGATTCTTGATTAAATTGTGTTAGTCTTGTTATCGAACATGTGTCTTTTATAATCTGCTTAATTAATTGTTACAAAACATCTTCTTATAACTCACTTTGACAACATGCTAATACCAGTGATGTATGTTAGTTCAGTGTCAGGAAACAGGGTCATTTATTCACTGTACAAACACATGACATAAGGTATTGAACAAAATATTGATTTTTTTTTTCTCCATTTGAATATGCTTTGTGTATATAAGCAGATTATAAAATACCTATTCAGTCATATGATTTTTATGTGCGTGTGTATGTTTCTGTAATACAGAAATTAAGTTTTGCCTAAATTTTGTTTATTGAAATTCAAATTAAATTAAACTATTATGTTTATTTTATATATATATTATATGTTAGTGTATGTTTTTTATGCAGTTTGCATGAGCAGTTATTTGATTAAAAATACAATACATATATGTGTCCATGTTTCACTGTCCTAAATGGTATCTCAATATGTTTTATCTGTCTCTGTATGCTGTATTGAAGGTGTGTATGGTCATTAGCATATAAGTTTAGACAAAGGGAGCCTCCCACCTGATAAATGTTTATAGCCCTGTTCTTGAGATTGCATCTGAGATTTGAAGAATTGACCTCCTGTTGTTTCACAGCATGACGGTGACAGCAGGACCGTTGTGTATCTCAATCACCTTTCATTCGCCTCCCCTCCCATATCCATCTCATAACCTCAGACACCAGCACTGAGCTGCTGTTCGCTCTGATCTGTGGCGCAGCGATGAAGACCTGTCCGCTATGAGAAGAAATAACACAGACGGAATCTTTTTACTATCTCAGCGTCTGAGTCTCCTGCTCGCTTGAGAGGAACGATGGCTGTAATCTTGTGTTTATTTTCTAGATATCTGAAGAGATCAGATACCTCAAACTCTGCTCAGATGTGCCAAAATACTAATGTATTTATGTACCTGTATGTATAAAGGAAGAGATCAAGTTCTACCAAACTAAACTCTCAATATACACAATTCTACAAAATATATATACACATATATATTATTTAAAAAATATATATATATGTATTTATAATATGTATGTATATTTTAATATAATATTAATATAATATATATTTTTTTATAATTGATGTTAAAAAAACCATATATATATATATATATATATATATATATATATATATATATATATATATATATATATATATATATATATATATATATATATAATGGCCACAGATGTTTTTTAACATCAATTATAATTTTTATATAAATATATTGTATAATTGTGAATATTTAGAGTGTAGTTTGGTAGAAATTTATATTTTCCTTTAGTTTACATTAGTCTTTTGGCACATAAGACTAATGTCAATTTTGACTATATATATATATATATATATATATATATATATATATATATAAATATAGTCAAAATTTGAAGAAGAGTTTTAAAGAATGCAGCCATGGGTGTTTTTTATTGTCTTTAAATGTGTAATTGTCTTCCAGAGAGTGAGGGTGGTGTTGAGCTGACGGGGGAGTTTATGGTGAGAAGTGTCCTCGGCAGGGGTCTCCGTTGACTGTGTGGGCCGTTCTCCCCCTCACACTTTTATTGTTTGTTGATGGAAGCAGTTGTCATACTCTGGCAATAACAAAAGCAGACCCATCACTCTGTTTACCTCTGCACAGGAACCAATGGGCAATTCTCCATTAAATTACAGCCATGTGTGGAATCCAGATGCGTCTCCCCCCTCCATCCCCTCACACACACATTTAAAGTTGCTGTGAGATTCAGTAGCGCATTTTAACTTCTCTCTTCTTTGTCTTTGTTCATTTTCAAGACTCAATTCTCATTCATTTCAATGTTGAAAATATTGTGCTGCTTAATATTTTGTTTCAAACAGTGGTCTTTTTTTTCTTCAGAATTCTGTGATGAATTTTAAACTTCAAAAGAACAGATTTTTAAACTGAAATCTTTTGTAACATTCCAAATGTTCAACTCTCACTTTTGATTGTTTAGTGTGTCCTTGCTAATATATATATATATATATATATATATATATATATTTTTTTTTTTTTTATTGGAAAGAAACTTCATTTTAGTTTTCACTTGTATCTCATATGTTTATTGTAAAATTATTTAGGAGTATAGACACAAATGAGATGATGTTGACACACTGTATAAGCATTTAGAGCAATAAAATTAATATGCATAACAACACATAACATTTCATACACTTAGAAATAAAAGGATGCTTTCCAGCAATATCATAGAAGAGCCGTGTGTGTGTGTGTGTATTGGGGGAAAAATAAATTCTCAAAAAGTTTTTTTTTTTGCACTTTGGTTTCTTGGTAAATCTAAACACATTTTGAGACATTTTGGGATATATTTTCCTTATAAGAAAAGTATGAAAACCTCAGTTTGCTCTCCATTAAAGCTTATTCCTTTGTGTATGTGTGTGTGTGTGTGTGTGTGTTGGGGGGAAAAATCAATTCTCAAAAAGCAGTTTTTTTGCACTTTGGTAAATCTGAAGATATTTTGATACATTATTGAGATCTCTTCTGAAACTTCATAAGTGAGAATTTAATTGAGATATTATATGACATATGTTTAGGATCACCTCTTTTCTTGCCATTATCTGCACCCCCACAGCATTGCAAACAGCAAGCCGCCGTAAACTTATTTGTGACACACTACTGAGTCTAATTTGCCCCCACCCCCACCTCCCCTGTGAACGTCTCAGACCAATAAGCAGTTTACTTGTTATCTTAAAAGGGTCACATCTCTCTGAGGACTTCCTGTGACACATTCATGTGGACATTGCAGCATTGTCTCAGAGTTATTGCCAGTCATATACTCAGCATTTCATTACTCTGGGGGAATTCACTTGTCAATAAATTAAGGGAAAAAATTTTTTTTTTTTAAACTTATGCAACTTTTATAATGAATCAGTTCTTTTTATTAGATGAGTTATAAAAAGAATAACCAACATAATAACTTCCTGTTCCTCTAGTCAAAGCTCAGTAAGCAGATATTGTTCGAAATGCACTTTTTAAGGTCGCTATTGTCCAATATAATATGGTGTTTCTCTTTGGGGTCAGTTTGACCTCAGCAAAAACACACTGTAGAAAGATATAATAAAAAAATGTAATTGAAAATTGGCAGAACTAATGCAACATTTATCGTAGAGGATGTTCAATGGATGTTATTAAGTTTAAATATGAGTTCTCATAAGGTCAGGAAAGTCAGGAGGTATCAACCTGTTACTTCAATGTCAAGTATGTTTTTGAAAGTTTAATATGCTTTGGGGACTATATAAATAAATATCTGCCCCAAAAAATAGATTTATTTATTGTTAGTCTTTGTTGCATTGTCTGTGTATATCGTGGTCTGTCTATGTCTATAACGATCTATTTAAGTGAAAATTGCAAATAATATCAGGAAAAAAAAAGTCATGAGCTATCAACCTGTCCTTTTAGTTATTACACCAATGAACAAAGAAATTACTTACCAAATTTGACAATGGTGATCTTAAGCTCTCCATTCCTCCATTCCACTTCACAAGATCTTGCGATAAATGTTGGGAATGTGATATATATATATATATAAAAATAATATTAAATGTATGTAAATAAATAAGTATATATATATATACATATATATAAGTAAATATATTTATTTTTTTATTTATATATATTTATAATAATATATATAATATATATAATATATATTTATATATATTAAATAATATTAATAATAAAAATAAAAATAATATAATAATAATAAAAATAAAAATAAATTTAAATAAATAAAAATAATTATAATAATATATAATAATATAAATATGTGAAAGTCTAAGGCACGTCAGTACTTTCACCCCAATAAAATAGTTTCAAGTCAGTTATTTCTAAATTTTGCTGTGGTGTGTCATTGGAAAATATCAGTTTTCATGTATGGGAAAGACATATCTGTCAACGTTTTATCCCAGGGATGAAGGTGGGTGAATTAGACTAAAATATAACTTTATTTATTAATTAAGAAAACTAAAGGCAATTAATTAACAACAAACTAAACCATGTACCATGCACAAACAATACCAGACAATGACCGTGAGAAACAAAGGAACTTAAACACACAAGGCGAGGAACTTAATTACAAACAGGTGTGCTCATTCAATGAATATCCATGACAACTGATGGCGGTGGGAAAATAGAAGAAAGGAAGCAGGTAACTGACGAGAAACAAACTAAACTTAACAATATCGATCAATGCTAATGAAATAGATGAGTACTGTTAGAGAGCAGCTCATGCGGAGAAATACATGCTGTTAATTGGCCACCTAAAAGCTATTTTGTAAACATATTCATCTCTCTCTCCACATCGTGCTTTCATCCATTATGTTATGTCTGCAATTATCCAAACATATAAATATGAGGTTTGAGTCCTTCCTTTCATAATCTCTTGCACAAAGAGAGTTTAGTTACAAAACAGATGAAGATAAATGCCGAATGAAGTCTGAAGTCACAACATAAAGAAACAAGGTTCACCCCTTGATGAAATTGTTTACAGAAACAAAAACCATGTTCTCTGAGAGAGCAACAAATGAGCGTACAAGCCATTTATTTAAATCAATCTATTTTCCATTTCTTTATTTGTATGTTTAATCCTTTGAGGAGAGCAGTCGCCGAGCTAAACAAATTATTTTTAGAGTCGAATCACTCCAGTGTGTAGAAACTTGAGCGCTTTGCACATTAAGAGTTGCTTGATTTTGTGATTTTTTTGTGCCTTATGATTCATTTTAATCTGGCGAGGCGATATGGCCGAGCGTTTTGAGTGATGAGATGTTCCTGTTGGTTTGATGTTGATCACCAGCTAGCACGCCAACATCAGCTCAAGCACAGCTTTGCCAACAGCTGCTTTGCCACAGTTGTTTTGGAGGTGCCAAGACAAGCACATGGCATGCAAAACTGCATTTTTTTCTATAACAAAAAACTGCATTTTAAGAAGATGTTATGGTAACGCTTTAAGCCTTTATGTATAATGTATTATAAAAATATATACATTTTAATGCATTATATATTTTCATAAATTATTGTAACCTGTTGCATTATAACATTTGCGGCTTGATCTAAAATGGATCGCTTGCCATGGGTTTTAATGCATTATACTTTCCAAAGTCATGTTCAATGAATGGAAAAGTGTGGTTACAATTATTCATGAAGCCACGCAATTCATTATCCATTGCGAGGGATAATTAATACATTCATAATGCATAAACAGAAAGGCTTTACCAACGTTACCAAACATCTTATTTAAAAGCATCCAGGTTGATTGTCTTTCATCAGTGACTTTTTGGTTTTGTTCACTATCCAGTGTTCACTTGGTTCACTTATCAGAAACCGATGTTGCACACTGATAGCAGCGTCTTATTGGTCTTTATCTTTCAGATGCATTGAACACGTGTTTTATTTACAAGTGTACTTCTTGCTGCTGTCCAGTAGCTATTATCCCTGATACCATCAAAATAACTTTTTATAGGGGCCATCTGAAGAAACACACAATGCTAAGTATCCGAAATATCAAACAGGCGGCTTTTCCATTTTGAAAAGGTTTCTCAAGTTAAATTGTAACATATTGAAAGCTTTACAGTATAACTTGACATTACAAATGTCACAGCCAAGGTCAAGAATTATATATTAAATAACAATAACATATTATTACATGTTATTGGAAAGAACGTTTAATAATTAAAGAAAAAGCTTAAATTAAATTAAATTAAATTAAATTAAATTAAATTAAATTAAATTAAATTAAATTAAATTAAATTAAATTAAATTAAATTAAATTAAATTAAATTAAATTAAATTAAATTAAATTAAATTAAATTAAATTTTAATGTAATCATTTAATTTAATATATACATACATACGTACATACATACATAATTACATACATACACATACATACACGCATACATACATATATACATACATATGTACATGTACATACACACACACACACACACACACACACATATATATATATATATATATATATATATATATATATATATATATATATATATATAGTTTATGATGTCTCATCTTATAGAATTTGGCTGCATGTTTACAAATTAGATCAGACATTCATCATTCAATCACATTATCGACATTGTGTTTCTGCCAGATTTATCCCAGAATCATAACCATCAGTCCACGTGTCATTAATCAATTCAGACCATCGGTGTGAATCTTCAGACAACACGGGTCAAAATGATGTGCATGGCTTCATTCACACAAACTGATGGAGGTTCCCTTTCATACATTACCTTTATGTCAGCTTTTTAAATGCAGCTTTTGAGCGCTATTGCCCAAATGTCCACTGTCAGAGGTTAATTCTTTTCAGAGTAAACATCACCAGATATCCACAAACAAATCTCTCATCGTCTCTCAAAACAAAGAACAGGGAGAGGTTGAGGTCAAGACCTTTACACAAGTGCACAACAATGTGAAACAATAGTGTATGGCATGCAGTAGAAAAGGACTTCTCACTATTCATTTGGAAAATGTATACACTCCTTGAAATAAAGATTCAGAAAAGGGTGTTTTCACAGCGATGTCATAAACAGATCTTTAGTACATTTATTAGTGGAACCATCCTTAATAGACATTTAATACAATTAATAGAACATTTTTTCTTAGTCTGAAGAACATTGTAACAATCAGAAGTTTTTCTACCATAAAGAAACTTTTATGGAATGAAACATTTCCATGGATGTTTAAGTCCCTCTGAAGTGTCTTGAAACGGCATTATTCAGTGTTGACGTAATTTTCGCTGAAATAGGAAGACAGGGCGGGGCATATCCAAAAGCTCCTCCCCCTTTTTAAAATAACCAATAGAGTTTAGTTAATGTCACAGGCTGGAGAGAACCGTTGAGCTTGATAAAGCCACTTTTGAGAACCACAGTGTAATAGATTCTCCTTTTAGATTTGATAGGAAATTGTTACTAAAGCAAAACAACACGCATAATCATGAACATAATCACGCTGAGCATGTGTAGTTTGTAAAGTGTGTAATTTATGTTGGCACCGGTGTTATCTTGTCTTCTCCTCAGTGCTATTTCTGTCTAACCCTTTCTTCTCCTAATCTGTGCGGAATTCATCTGAGTCCGATATGTTTTCTGGTCTGCGTCGACTCGCACATATGATCTGCTCTGTGCTGTTGTTCATTCTCCCAATGGAAAGTTATTTACACTGTCAAAATCGTTCCCTATCCTTTATATAGTGCACTATGTTCCATTCACCATGTAGAAAATACTAAATGTGTGAACAAATGACCGATTTCAGCCGTGGCTTTAGCGGCTGTTTATAATGAAGGGGGCGGGGCTTCAGATTCTACAGAGCATTTGATTGATGGAATCAAATGCGGTTTATAATGAAGGGGCGGGGCTTCAGATTCTACAGAGCATTTGATTGATGGAATCAAATGCGGTTTATAATGAAGGGGCGGGGCTTCAGATTCTACAGAGCATTTGATTGATGGAATCAAATGCGGTTTATAATGAAGGGGCGGGGCTTCAGATTCTACAGAGCATTTGATTGGACGAAAAACATTTTTTATTATTAAATGCATGAATGAGCAGTAACAACAATTGTCATCAATCTCGTACCATAACGATACAACAATACAAGTCCTTTAGTCTTCAGTCAAGATGAAGCACCAAGTCCTTAAATACAGCATTGGACGTAAAATCTGAAAGTCATCAAACTCATTGATCCATATTGGCTTTTCCAAAAATGTGAATTTTGTCATTGTTTTGGAGCGTATTAGTTTATAGATAACAATAAGACTAACACATTAATACTAAAAGCCAAAAAACTTCATTTTGATCTCATGGGGACTTTAAGTCAACACTATATATATATAGTTTTAGATCCATAAAACTTTTTTAGCATTTTTTTCCATAAGTCCTCCAGTCATTTTTGATTGCGGGTTAAGATTTTTTAATATTTTGTAAATATTATGTTGTAGAGTTTGCACTCACAAAAAATAATTACAAATATGCATTACTTTTTAAGGTTTTATTACTTTCCATAACTTGGAAAGTAACAATAAATTGGAAAAAGGGGTTTTGAATGTTGTCACATGTTGTCACTTGTAACTGCTTGAAGATGGTTCACCCAAAAAAGAAATTATTAGTCATAATTTTCACTCCCTCAAATTGCTTGAAACCCGTATGAGTTTCTTTCTTCTGCTGAACACAAAAGAAGATATTTTGAAGAATGTTGAGTTACTCAATGGCTCCATCAACCATTTGGTTAGCAACATTTTTCGAAACATCTTCTTTTATTTGTGCAACAGAAGAAAGAAACAACATGGTTTGGAATAACATGAGTAAATGAAGACAGAAGTAAAATTTTAAACTATGTCTTTAATGCTGTTTTGTCTTCAAAACTGTGAACCCATCATAAACACCTCAAAAAGAAACAAAAAACCCCATCTGTCCATCCTTAGAGGAGAAATATAAAATGAGAGTTTCTCATTCCCACCGTCCTGGATTTATGACTCAGTTCTTACAAAGTGAGAATTGTTTAGTTTGAACACAACAGGAACACTGAACCCAAACGAAGTTTCTTATTGCCGTCATAAAGCGTCTAGACTGCGCACCCCTCCTTTCTGCACCTTCAGTCTGTGCGTGATAGACGTTTGTTTTTATAAAAATATATAGAGTCCTCTTTGTGTCCTGATGGACAGACGGTCCATTTTAAAGGCTTGTCTTTATCTAGAAACAGTGCTATTAGTGCAATGACGGCTGGTTGTAATTAGCAGGGCAAGAATTAAGCCTGATGTTAAACTCTAATTGAAAAACATTGCGTTAGGCCGTTTCTAAACTCTCCGAACCATCACGGTATTCATGTTAAGTACTTTCCCAAACACCTATAGCGGCTGTATTCCTGCAAGACGAGTGAGTCACAGCGCTTGCTTTAACCCGAGCCCTCGGTTGGTTTTAATGGATACAACATTTACATGTCTGGATTGGGGAAATGGATTGAAAATATTCGTTCTTCCTGTTCTCCTAAGTCACAGAGGCCCTCCATTAAGTTTAGGGGCATCAATCTCCTCCGGTGTGAGGCATACGCGGCTGACAGTGAGACGGGGTGGGGGGTGATGGCCTATCTTCTTTTGAGAAAAGCTATAAATTCTTTCACACCCTCAAAGCACTTGCCATTCTCACATTGCCTTATGAAAAAAGGGGGTGGGAGGGAAGCGGGGGTTCAAAAAATTTACAAAACCATAGCTGTCCATGGCAGAACAGGATGTGCCAATTGGTGCGTGCTTTAACAGCAGTTACTGACACATCTGATGCACCGAGATTATGCAGTGAAAAGCAGCACATAATGCATGCTGTTAGCTCTAAAAGGCTGCTTGTGCGTGTTAAATAAGATGGGAGCCGGTCCATTTGCATTAAAATCCAAGTGAAGAATTAATAGGCAAATTTATCCAGTGTGTGCAAACACAGCAAATAACTTCTGCGCAGCCTAAACATCTACGGCATCCGTGACACGTCCTGACCCAAACAAAAGACTGCTGACCAGCGCTTATTTTTATACCCAGTGAGTGGCATCGTTAGAAATAATAATAATGAAGCTTTTGGTACATTGTGTCTTGCATTCATAGATTTTGTTTATTTTGCTTTCATACTTGTTTAAAATCATGAAAAAGCAACTAAAACTTTATGATTTTAATCTGTTGCCATTTACGCGTAAAAATACAATTCTAATATGTACATTGTGACACATAACATATCTCATATTGCTAGTATTATTTCTCATAACACACACACATAGATAGATAGATAGATAGATAGATAGATAGATAGATAGATAGATAGATAGATAGATAGATAGATAGATAGATAGATAATGCATTTTTGTCCTAAGTTCAAGTCGTCACTATACATATAAATAAAGCAATTTCAATCTATCTATCTATAATATAACAATATGAGATATGTGTCTTGTGTATGTGTGTGTGTATATATGTGTGTGTGTGTCCCATCACATTTTAAAGTTGTTCAAATAAAAAATCATAATGGCACACATACACAATATATATATATTTTTTCTTAACTAATAAACTCATAACCATGTTTTGACGTAAGGAAGTCAATTGCTTTACATACTGCATTTGAATGAGCTAAACAACTGCAGTTTTTTCCTCATTTCTCCTCCATCATTTGCATATATTTACTTGTCTGCTCTTTATTTGTACGTTCACATATCAGTACAATGAGAAGGGCAGATGTGATTGAGTGTTAATGTGATGAGGGTTAATGTCAGTTGTGATTTCCATATTTAAATCACAGTGAAGAGTGAAGAGGCACGAGCACATTTGTCTCTCTGTACACTGCAAATAAAAGTTAATGTTGGCTTCGTTTAGAAAAGAATACGTCCATCTACATTATCAAGGGTGAAACTACTTGTTTGTCACATTCAATTTGAAATATTGACAAGATATCAGAAATAAACACAATCAGAAATGTTATGATCTAATAATACATATAAATAAGTGAGACACCCAAAGATGAATATAAAAATCAAAACTACTAATGCAATATAAATAAAATCAGTAAGATCCATACAATAGTTGTATAAGAAACAGAAACAGATTGTGAAAATAAAATTGTTCTAAAATAATTAGTTTTTTTCTCCCCGCCTGCACATTTGCTTCCTTCCCTCCTTCTCTCCCTCCCTCTCTCTCTTTCTCTCTCCCTATCTCCCTCCTCTCTTCACCCCCACCCCTCTCTCTCCCTATCTCCCTCCCCCTCCTCTCTCTCTCTCTCTCTCTCTCTCTCTCATCTCCTCCCCCTTTCTCTCGACTCTGCATTTCTCATCAATGAAGCCTCATTTGAATAATGCGTGAGCACTTTGGACCAGAGCCAATCAGCTGTCAGAAGAGCATGATAAATCGCAATGCATTATTGATAATAATAATTACTTTGACATGCGCATTTCTACTCGAGGGGCTAATTTCCCCCAACCTGGAGAATTTCTAAAGGCGAGGGACTAAATAGTCTTACTATTCGCCCCTGATGGTTGTAGGTTACCATGTCGCGGCGCAAGCAATCCAAACCACAGCATATCAATTCAGACGAGCCCGCCTCGACAGAAAACGGTGAGTTTCAAGAGACAAAACTAATGCCAACTTTGTTCATATTTGTGTTTTTGCGTACTGTACGTTATGCTTTAATTTCATATCCCAGCCTTTGAAATCCACCGCTTTTATGAGTCGCTAAATCAACTAAAAAGTTGCTGTATGCATGTTATTCCGTAGTAAACAAACTTCAGTGAATCTTCCATTGAAAACAACTCATTTTTGTGTAGTTTGTTGCTTGATATTTTTGCTAGTGTAATGCATTTACGAGATCGTTACTATGTATCGACGTTTTGCGTTTTGCTTTCTTCGAGTCAGCGGCTTCTTGTTTTCTCACGCATTTTGATGGGTGTCTATTACAGCTCGACTTCACTTATTTCCTCACAGAATATGCTTTTTGTACCTTGAAGGATGAAATGGAAAATCAAGCCTATATTGCGTGTTCTTGCTTGGGTCCTCTGTGTGATTGGCTGATGAATGCACACGTATATTCGGACTTTAATATTTGATGCTCGTTCTGGTATCGCTGACCTCCGTTAAACAAAGCTGCTCAACAGGTCGACACGAAACGTGAGTCGCGAACATGCTTGACCACAAAGCCATAAATCCCCCACAGTTTCTTTTGGTTGCATATGGAGATGTGGATGGGGGGATGGAAGTGAAGTTGTGTGCGATGGGGGTGTAAATGTAAACCACAACTACATGACTTGTATCTATACCGACATGTGGTTATTCCTAAAGTAAAGATAGTATAGATGTGTTTAATTATATGTGGGGTGAGGATCGAGCTTTTGTTTGTCTTGTTGGTTTAAAGTCTCAGCCAGATGAGTTATACAATATTGCATGTGGAATTCCCTCTGTTATCAGAATAACACTATCAGTAAAGATACATTGTATCCCTTGTGCATTGATCGGACGCCCCCTTGTGGCGAGTCGTTCATTCGTCCAACCCTCAACGCATGGTTGGAAACATGAGGATTTCTGACGATCCCTCCTGATTTCTACTTTTGGAGTTTGATTTGCACCTCCACTGCGTTTTAGCGACTTAACATGCAATCTTATGACTCTTTGAAAGCGAGTCCTCTATCAGACAAGTTTATTCTCTTATTTTTTCATTATTATTATTATTATTTTTATTTTTTTTTAAACAAATTTATGTTTGTTTGCTTTGCTTCAAAAGCTGCTGTTCTGATTGTTTGCTAGCTCTGGGAACAATGCTTGCGCTCATGCAACATTGGAAAACTTTCCCCCCCCCCCACTATTTAAGTTGTTTAGTGAGCAAATAACATGTCCTGTTTCGCTGTCACAGTGTTAACAGGTGGTCTTTCCCATTCATGAGAGATGATGAAATTTGCATTTAACAATGGCTGTTAAAAGACCTCCTTAATGGTACTGCAGCCTAATTTAATTTACCTTGCATTTTCTGTTTTAAGAATTACAGACTGACTCCTTTTAGACCGTTATCAGCTTTCTTTTTAAATTCATTAGGACTGCCTAACATTTGTGTGTTAGTTACTTGAAGCATATGCTGTGCGTGTATGAGCCATGCATTGTATTTGACTGAGAAATGCAAGAACTGTTGGAGGAGGGAAAAGTTAAGTTAATCTTTTTATTGGTAAATTAATATTCTAGTAAGCTTTGGATTTCATCTTGTAAATGCTGCCCTCGTCTGGTGGAACTGCGTAACTGAAAAGTGGTGTGTGTGAGACTACTTCTAAAAGCAACTTGAGTTCATCTAATATTTTTTTCCAATGTTAGGCATCTATTGTGCAAAAAATTAATTTGTGATTTTTCTGAATATAAACGTTAAGAACAATTAGACTTTCCCGTAACTCTAATTGGCAGTGAGTACTAGTGATATGTTCCTTTTTTACACCAAGTTGTTACAAAAATAATCCTGTCTTTTTGCTGCAGGGATCTTGCACAGTGGTCAAAGTGAGGATGGCAGTGAGGCTAAGAGGCGACGATCCGAGGGGACAAGGGTTTGCGACAGATGTTGTGCTGAGTTCTTCACCGATGCAGAGTTTCTTGAACATGAGAGAAGTTGCACCAAGAGTCAGCAGGTAGTGATCATGAAAGATGGTGATGGGAGTGAAGTGCCCACTGAGTTCTCCCAGCGTTCGCCGAGTGATTTCGTAGGTGCTCATGCTGACACGTCTACCAGTAATTTGCATTCAAAGCACAACACAGAGTCTGATGAAATGGAGGGTGAGCTCATGCTGAACCAGGATGACCCCTCAAATCACAATCAAGAGGTGTCTGGCAGTCCAGACATGGGTTACTCTGCATCTTCCAAAATACAGGACTCTAATGTGACTCTTGAGTCCATGGCTGCTACCAAAGTCGCTGTAACTCAACACTCATCCAATTCGTCCAATCAGAAGTCTCCACCTCCGCAACCACACCAAGATGCCCTTCTTGCAATCCCCATGATCTTGGAACAACTGGTCAGTCTCCAGCAGCAGCAACTACAGCAGATTCAGTTAACTGAGCAGATACGCATGCAAGTGGCCATGATGGCACCTCAGAGTCTCCACTCCGCAGTGGGCGCTGCTGTCGATCCACTGAAAGCACTGGGTGCACATTTATCACAGCAGCTCTCGGCTGCAGCTGCCCTCATTGGCAAACGTACGGGCTCCCAGAACTTGTCCTTGGAAGCCTTGAAACAAGCAAAACTACCTCAATCCATCACTATCCCCACATCCATCGCTGGAGGTTTGGGCTCAATGCCCTCAAAAGCAGACATTAAAGGACTCCCTGATTTAGCTAGCCGACTTCCAGCACTGCTTCCGCAATCTCCAGGGGTCATGGGATTACAGAGTCCATTTAACACCCTTGCAGCAAGCATGGATCCCTCTAAAAAGTCAAAAATCAAGGTCCCAGTGATGCCCGAGTCCAAAAATGGCTCTGGCGAACAAATGCTCAAGCACAAATGCAAGTTCTGTGGGAAAACATTTGGAAATGACAGCGCTCTACAAATCCACTTGCGCTCACACACTGGTGAAAGGCCCTATAAATGTAACATCTGTGGAAACCGTTTCACAACTAAAGGAAACCTCAAAGTGCATTTCCAGAGGCACAAAGACAAATACCCACATATTAAGATGAATCCGCATCCTGTACCTGAACACCTGGATAATATGCCTACAAATAATGGCATACCTTATGGCATGTCTTTGCCCCCCATGGAGGAAAATAATTTTAGTGATGCCAAACCAGTCCTGGGGCTTCCTTCGACAGGTCTGCATCCACCAGTGCTCCAAGCATTCAAGCCATCTTTTGATATCCCAGTAGGTGGGGACATCTACTCCCAGAGGCCTCCTTCATCTGGCAGCGATGGTGCATCCATTTCTTCCAGCATGTTCGGTCAGGAGATGGCGGGATTGGATCAGAGCAAAGATTCCTCTGATGCATTGGCTGGATTGCACCACATAAATGGTAACAGTCTATCTGGTGAAAATGGCTCTGGTACTGCAAAACTTCAGCAAATGGTGGATGGCTTGGAGAAGAGGACCAATGATCCCAATGAATGTGTTATTTGCCACCGAGTGCTGAGCTGCCAAAGTTCCCTCAAAATGCATTACCGCACACACACTGGTGAGCGACCATACAAATGCAAAATCTGTGGCAGGGCTTTCTCCACCAAGGGTAACCTTAAAGCTCATTATGGCGTTCACAGGGCCAACACTCCTCTTAAGATGCAACACTCTTGCCCAATTTGTCATAAGAAGTTCACTAATGCAGTCGTCCTCCAGCAGCATATTCGTATGCACATGGGCGGCCAGATTCCCAACACCCCTCTGCCAGAAAATCAGTTTGAAAGTCCTGAAGCACTGGATGCAAGCATGACCGAGGATAAAAACATTGACTCCAATGGGCATGAAGAGAGTATGGAAGAACAAGACTTGGATTTGGACAATCAGGAGAAGCTGAACCACTCTACAGAGCCTCAGCCCAACACCAAAGAAGATCAGGCTTTCCAAGGTCCATCATCTATGTTTACTGGCATCGCTGCCCTGGAGAACCACATGAAAAGCCTCACCTCTGCACTGAACCTTCAACGGCAAAGCAGCACTGCTTCAGAGAGTGATAGCGGGCTGAAAGATTCCCCTTCAGGGTTTGGGGAAATGGATTACAAGACTGGCCGCAGTCCAGCTGTGTCAGATTCTGTGTCCTTTCACTCTTTGTCTCCTATAGACGGTCCCTTGAGTAATGGTCAGTCAAAATCCCCAGAGTACACCAACCCAGATGATGGTGTTAAATCCAGACCGGACTCTGATGCAAATCAAGATTTTAGTGAAAACAGTGGAGCGCTGGACTTGACATCAAGTTTTGCTCCAAAACCCATCAAAGAGGAGCCAGGCTTGTCGTTCTCCAGTGGCGACTATGGTATGTTAAACTTGTTGAAATTAATAAAACATGGCACTGTTTCATCTTGATGTTTTGTCAAAGTAATAATTTTTTCTTCTTTCTTAGGTTCTAATCAGTTACCATTCATGAGAGTTCCTCCAAGTCTGGTCAAGCTGGAGATGCAGATCCCTCCTGAGACTCCCATGGGTGCCCACGGCCTGTATAGCTCCCAGTTGCCTCAGGGAGCAGCTACTCCTCCTTCTTCTAGTGCTCCTCGTCGGTCCACCAAGCAACATCTCTGCAACATCTGTGGGAAAAACTTCTCATCTGCCAGTGCCCTGCAAATCCACGAACGTACACACACGGGTGAGAAGCCGTTCGCGTGCACCATTTGTGGCAGGGCTTTCACAACAAAGGGAAATCTTAAGGTAATTGCTGTATTTGCTTTGACTTCAGGCTTTTTAAGTGAGAATCGAATGCCCCCGTGTATACAGCAGTAAGTCTCATGAACTTCTGTTTCATATTTTACAGGTGCATGTTGGGACGCACATGTGGAATAATACAGCAAGGCGAGGTCAGCGCCTCTCATTGGATAACCCAATGGCTTTGATGGCCATGGGCTCCGAGTCCAAGATGATGCCAGACATGCTGCCACCCCCAAAGGATTTGCTTCCCCCACCAATTAATTTCGACCCATCGGTGTGGAACCAGTACGCTGCTGCCTTCACAAATGGGCTGACCATGAAGACCAATGAGATTTCAGTCATCCAAAATGGTGGCATCCCTCTACCAGGAAGTCTTGCTGGAGGTCCTTTAGTGGGATCTACTGGGGGAATAACCAAGATGGAGTCGTCTCAGGCGGGCATCCCTGGCACAGTTGCAGAAATGGAAAAGAATGGCTCTGAAAGCATAGCAAAGTTTCCACATTTTATGGAGGAGGGTAAAGTGAATTAGAAAGTGAAAGGACTCGGAACATTTATCTTTCATCAACAGTCTGCATTGTGCTGATTGGCTTATGAGCCTGCTGAAACGTTAGGAACTGGGCTATTTATTAATTCAGTCCTTAGTTAGTACAATCAATTCATGTGTGTAAGATTGCTTTTAAGAAGATGCAAATTTACATACCTTTAAATGAGCCTATAACCTAAAATGGGCAATGCCTTCCTCCCTTCCTCGGACCCTTACATGCTAGCGATTTACTTCTAATTGAATCTGATCTAACTACTGTAGTTGCCCACTCCCCTTTCTTTCTCTTTAATATATGCGGGTATTTTGTCAGTTTTGTTTCTAGAAGTTGAATGTAAGTCATACTTGAAATAGCTTTATTCCAGAGCAGTCTCATTAGTGATAGGACACTCTTTTGAGTTGCATTAGGCTCCGCTCTATGACCCTCAGGAGGATCTCCGCCACAGGTGACCCGGGATCTCAATGTTTTCACACTTAACATCTTGTTCATCTGTGCTCGTCATGGTCCTGTTCCAAGTGGCATTCGATTTAGTTCTTTAGTCACAAAATGACATCCATGGCATAGATGCCATACAGCAAAGGTGTTTGTGGAATACGTGCCTAGAAAATTAATTGACCATTCCACACAATCTACTGAATCTACAGTTTCATTGATGGACATAGTGAGTAGTTCTAGTATAGATGTATGTTTTGAAACTGGATTTCACTAAGTTATTATGAATTTTTTGACTCTATTGTTTCTATCTGCGCTTAATACCAAAAATGATTTCGCTAAGTGCCTGTCTTGGAGTTGTGTGTGTGTGTGTGTCTCTCCCCCTTCTCTTCTTTTCCCCTCACAAAAGACACCACAGGATTGTAATAAAGTCTTTTTGGATTTCATCTTTTGTTTAGACCAAATTGTACTATTTTTTTTTTTTTTTTGCATTTAGCTGTAGATTTTTCAAAAAGTTAATTTCTTTTTGAAAGGGATTTAGTTGTTTTCTTGCTTTCAGTGGTCCTTATCAAATATTGGATTGAGTTGCTTTCATTTGAGACCTTTGATAGGAGTTCAAAAGGCCGGTATAATACTGAAATGTCTAATCATTCCTTGCACTTTATTTTTCCTCATTCTGCTAAGATCTGATATAAACCAAGCTTTTGCCATTTATTCTGAACTTCTTGTTTCTTGGACTACTCATTCAGAGATCATTTGCTTGCTTGCTGCCGTTTTAGGATCCTCTGAGTTTTAGAAATCTGTACATTTACCATGCATTTTATACCTATGTGCTTAGCAGGCATGCATATCTCGTCCCCAAAGGAGTCAACAGTCGTTCTTATTCCAGGAAAGTCATGGTTTACTTCCCAAATGTCTGTTGATTGTTGTGGACATGCTTTGAGATCGTAGCCATGCGTTCTTGAGTGAAAGAAAATAACTTTTTGTGTGTATGCACACAGAGTATCTAAACCCTAAAAACTTTATGCTGGTCAAATTTCTACCTCATTTAGATGTGTTTTTGTCTTTTTTTTTTTTTGCATTGTGTTTGGAGTTATGGTTGCATTGTGCCCCCATAACCTGCTGATTTCTGTAATATAATGAATGTATCGCCAGACACTTTGCACAACACTTGTTCAGAATAGGCTGACTCCTCCTGTAAATTCTTTCTAATATGCATTTACCAAGTTGTGCCTTTTTTTTTTTTAAATCCTAGATGTTAAAAAAGGTGGTGTCAGATCTTGGTTAAATGGGGTCATGTCTGTATGATTGTTCAAATGTTGAGTCTGTTTTAGGCTTGTTTACAGTGTAGACTTTTTTTTTTTTTTTTTTTTTGTAAATGTTTGCTTTTTGTTTGTTCCCCTTCAGTTCTGATATTTTTGAGAATAAAACAAAGGATGACTTTTCCAAATGTTGTTTTGTGTTTAACTCCACATGCAGTCATTATGTTCAGGAATGAGACAATTGAGGACCGCAACGGGAATGATATAATTTGAGGGATACTTGCCTAAATTGCATCTAATGTAGGAAAATGCATTTTATTAAACAACATTTTGAGAGTGTATTGAGCAACTTGTTTGCTAATAAGATGAATGGAGCGAAATGGCAGTAATTGTTTCAGATATTATTTAAAAGGACAGTCAATCATCCGGTGGATTCCTTTACGGAAGTGCTCTGAGTCATGGAGTTAATTTTAAAAAACATTTATGCTATTTAATACCATACACACTGAAACCATGTTGGAGTTTGTGTAAGGTGATTTCCATATTAATTTATCATGTTATTTCACTTGCATTTACACTCATGCATTTGGCAGACAATTTAATCTAAAGCGACTCGCATTGCATTCAAGAAATACATTGACATTCTAATCAGCTTTTGCTTTCCCTGGGAATCGAACCCATGATTTTGGCGTTGCAAGCACTACACTTTACTGTTTGCTAAAAAAATTGTGATGGTACTCTGGCACCTTAAAATATAAAAAGGCATAAATACAGCATTTATTGGTAATACTTTTCAAATGTTTTTGTAAAGGACCATTAAAAAGTATTTTGAAGAATAACGTGGTTTATTGATTGATATGGTACTTCCGTGTTAAAGAGAGAGTTCACCCAAAAGAGAAAATTGTCATTTACTCGCCCTCAAGTTATTCCAAACCTTTATGCATTTCTTTTCTTTCTGCGGCTGAACACAGAAGATATTTTGAAGAATGTTGCTTACCAGACAATTGATGATAGCCATCAACTTCCATGGTATTTTTTCCCCTTCAATGTCAATGGCTACCATTAAATGTTTGATATCCAACATTGTTCAAAATACCATTGTATGTGTTCAACAGCAACTCAAACAGGGTTGGAACAACTTGAGGATGAGTAAATGACATCGTTTAATGTAGGTTTGATAAATTATCCACTTTATAGAAGTAACACATTTAAGTAAAATATGTCGGTTCATCTAACAGTAGAGTGTTGCGCTTGCAACGCCAAGGTCATGGGTTTGATTCCCAATGAAAGTCAAAGTGTTTCTTGAATGCAATGAATAAAAGCGTCTGCCAAATGCAGAAATGTAAGCTGAAACTATAAGATATGTTTGGAATGGCATATGCTAATATGAGGCAACAATCTATAAGCAAATATAGAAGTCAGTCAGCACAAGTTTGAGTGATATTAAATAACAAAAGAAGGCATAGGCCATGAGTGGATGTGTCTCATCATGCCCAACCCCTCAGCCTCCGCCCTGCGCGCGGGCGACTCCTGCTCCACTGCGGACAACAATGACGGACAACATCCCGCTGCAACCCGTCCGGCACAAAAAACGACATGACAACAAAAGAAGAGACGGGTAAGCGCGTGCAACCGCGATAAACCAACGCCTAATCGCGTCTGCTGGAAAATGGAGGCTTGTTTGTGAACGATGAATGTGAGATAGCATGGTGGCTAACAGCCCAGCGACCCAAAACATATGATGATATCGGCTTTATATCGTGACCTGACACTAGTAGCTCTGCTTATTCGGTGTATCACTGAATATTGGCCACGAAGATGCGCATTTAGCGGGTTGATATGATTGTATGTAGGAGAGACAAGTGCACATCCTTGTTCCGGGACACAGGTGCATTGTTGTCAATGATGTCACAATGTTTCTCCTAAATAATTTTGTGTTTTTTGTTATTGCATAATGCATTTAATACTGTTTGTGAGGATGGTCGACTCCCAGATCAAGCATTGATTGCTATGCTCGGTGTTTATAATGGCCCTTACAAATAAAAGCACCACTGATGCCAGTGTGTTATAGCAGTGACTTGCACTAAGCAAAAAAGACACCAGCATGTTATTTGGACATGTACCATGGTATTCTTTTAAATTGTACCTTGGTGTACCATGTAAATGTGTTGCACATGCATGTATTCGCTTGATAAAAGTGCATTTAAACAATATATTTTATGTGTGAACTGATGTTATGCTGTTGTTTTTTAATTATCGACTTATTTTAGGATCATCAGTCATGCTTTATATATGATCACAGACACAAACACGGATCTTTCATTTCATGTATTCATGAAGCACAAATAAACACAACAATAGTTGACCACTGTGCTGTACAGAAAATAAGTCTTATACACACACACACACACACACACACACACACACACACACACACATATATATATATAATGTATTTGTGTGTCTGTATGTACGTGTATATGTCTGTGTGTATGTATATATATGTATGTGTGTTTGTGTGTATATGTGTATATATATATATATATATATATATAGAGAGAGAGAGAGAGAGATAGAGAGAGCGCATAAATACAATTAAAACATGTTATGACGAGTTAAAGGCCCGGGTAAATTGATATGCCTTTAAACTTAAGTTTAAACTAATATACAAAAGATGAGGATTTATGAGATAAAGATCAAAAACTGCAAATGCATGGTCACCTCTCTGGATCTTGAATGGGACAGAGTATCATTGTTTGTGGACTGCAAGTATCTGTTAAACTGCAAGTGTCTGTTAAATGCAAAACTGTCATCTATAAGGAAGTACAATGGCCAATATATATCATTCTTGATAAGAGGTTGTTTGATGAAGGTGTTGGTTGGAGGCAGACTCTGAAAGCAAATATTTACTTGCTTGCTTGAAAATATTTCTGTGGCTGCAGTGAAATTCCAGTATCTGAATGTGAAGTTTCTTTCTATTAAAGGGTCAGGAAGTACTTGCTATTCATTTGCATATTAATTGAAGTGCTTTGTGAATCAAGCCACATGTAATGTCGTTGTATGTTTAGGTGCTGCCCATGGTCCAGATGCTGCGGAGGGGGAGATTTCCGTCCGCGGACCGTGTGGTTGGGCCATCCGGAAAAGAGAGAGCAGAGATACCCGAGAAATGTCATAAATAACCAGAAATACAATTTCTTCACCTTCCTGCCAGGGGTAAGTGGCTACAAATGCTCTGAGAGAAGTTGGTGCTAACCACCGGAGTTATTTAAGAACATGTTGAGCAATGGTTTGTTGCTCAACGTTTTCTTTGATTGCTCTGGTGGTTAATAGAGTTGCCCATGACGCGTTTAAAACATCGAGGAAGATTCCTTGAATTTTTTCCTTGAATTTTCTTTTGAAAAACTCTAGAATCCAAGTGTTAAACACTGACAATTGTTGAGGCTTGTCGAGTAGACGTGTGTTATTGCATTTGTGATCAGTCTTTCATTAAAGTCTTTAATTTTGACTTAGAACAGTAAACAACCATCTAGTCACATCCTAGCAACCATCCAGAACTCCCTAGCAACTGTAGAACACTTCCGCCGAACGGTTCTTAGAATGGTAAGGAACGGTTCCAGTTGTATTTCCACTTGAGCCTGGCAGGGCACGATTACAAACCGTTCTCACGGTAGAATCCGTGAAGTGATGTTGCAACTCAGGATTGGTCACTTGCCTGTTGCCTGGCTACCAGTTTCTCTTTAGGAGGCTAAGCGCTTTATTTGAGCGACATAAACTCAAATTAATAATAAAATGAAAATAAATATCTGATCATCAAACGCCGTTGGTGTTTACATCTCATATTCTATGTAAACTCTTGCGTTTTCAAAGGCAACAACTGACGCAAGTGTATTACATTCCAACCAGCTCCTTTATCAGACTCGCAGTGGAAAATGAAACCATATCCGTACTGGCTGGCCCGGATTGGCACAGAATGGAACGGTTAAGCAAAGAGAACTGTTTGGCCTGAAACAGGGCCGCTGTCCTGGAGAGTTTTGCTTCAACTTGCCTCAACACACCTGTCTGGAAGCTTCTTGTATGCCTAGTAAGAGCTTGGCTGCATCTCAGTCAGTTCCTGAGCTTGTGAATCAGTATATCGTATTCGTTCAGAGGGGAACCGTCAGAAAGGGTCTAACTATTATACAATATTTACATTTATGCATTTGGCTTTCACTTTTATCCAAAGTGACTTACATTGCATTCAAGATACACATTGACATTCTAATCAGTTCTTGCTTTCCCTGGGAATCGAACCCATGACCTTGGTGTTGCAAGCGCCACATACTGTTTGAACTACAGGAAAGCCCCAGTATCGAATTGGACACCGTAAACTAGGCTAATTTTAGACTAAGTTTACTTTGTTCCAGATGAGGGGAGGGGGTGATAGGGTCAAGGTTCAAGAGGCACGGTCCACTACCATGTTCACGAATTGGACACTGGTAAGAACAGTAAAGGACGTTGGCTCAATACACACTGGGACACTGATGACTCTGTTTCCAGCGACATGACAATGTCCTTATTGTACAACTGGTATTTATGAACAACAGCACAGCTGAAATCTTTCTGATATTGTGATAAATAATAAGCTTGTCAGCTAATTACAAGCGAAATATATTGAAATATTGGTTTGTATTTTTGAAAACCTCTGTGAGTTGCTCACGTGATTTAAGTTCTTCCATTAAGACCCCCCCCAGAAAGAAGTAAACATTTTGCACCCCCCTACTCTCCTATTTCAGAACGTTACCCCTTATAGTTTCCATGGTGCAACGTCATGCTTATATGTGTCCGGTATAATATACGCTTGTCCGCAGCCACAAAAAGTGGCTTTTTTATTCAAAATAATCACCATTATTTTGTTGGCTGTCATCATCTACCTGATGTTCCGATTCTCAAATATGTAGAAGTGAATGAGATTTGTAGATTAAAAGCCTTTATAATGTTAGCCAATCTATGAAGCGTGATGGGCGCCACCATGTTAGAGTATCTGATCTGTTGGATTTACAACGCGTAAATTCAGTCACTTCTCTCGAAAAACATGACGGTGAAGTGGGAGAAGAACAGAGTGAACTTTCTAGTTAAATATGCAATGTGATTCTGATATGAATAAAACACCTCGTCAATTTATAACTGATCGGATTGCTATTTCCTCTTTTATAGACATCAGTGTGTATTTTTCAAACTTTAAATGTATTGTTTTGCCAGTACTTATGAGTATTTAAATGTTTGAAACCTAAAATAAACCTTATGTGGTTGAAAACACTGAATAGTTGTGATATATGACGAGCTCTGAGCGTGTCTGTCTCTGGATCAGCGCCAGATATCGCGTGAAAACACATTTGAATTTTGCAGTTGATAACGTGCGCGTCAAAGGGTGAAGGGTTTGTTATCTGCGCTTCATATCTGCTGCTCTTGTTCGGTGCAAAAAAAAGCATGTTACCCGCGGTCACACACTGGTATTGCCCCGAGCCCCCGCAGGGGGGTGCGCCCCACTATTTGAGAAGCGCTGCATTGTGAGCGCTGCATTGTGGGAACATGGTGAGGATCGAAACGACTTGTTCACAGTGCATTGGAAGGATTCTGCGACTGAAACACTCCCTGATCAGTGAACTGACCACTGAACTACGGAGCTGATTAATAATAATAATACGTTACATTTATACAGCGCTTTTCCAGAGCTCAAAGCACTTTACATAGTAGGGGGGAAATCTCCTCAACCACCACCAATGATTGAGATGCTGCATGTGATTAGATGGTTCAGATGGGTTTAGTTAGGGTTGAAGCAAAACTCCACAGGACATCCTGGCAGCGAGTTTTGCACAAGCAACTTTCCAGTGTAGAAAATGTAAACATCTTGTTTCCACATGCCATGCCGAGTGCCACTACTTTCAAAACCACCTTGACCAGATTGCTGTATGGAAAAAAAATATTTTTGCATTGCAAATGCTCTGGTTATTTTGAATGATTTGAAGGACAAATGATAATCAGAGTTCAGTTCTGAATGTTTTGTAAATGAATGAAACTCTGCCATATAGGAAAAAGCAAAGCGTGAGGTTGTTTAATGTAAACGCTTTAAGCTGTGTTTGGCATTGTCAAGCCTAGACGAATTCTGTTCTAGCTGAACAATGCTTGCTACTTGTAGCCTAAATGTGTTTCATAGTTCATGAAAATATGTTGAAGTTATCACTTACAAAAATGTATTCGATTATAAATTGATACTATCATTCAATAAGCACACATTAAATTAGGCAAAAGGGACAGTAAAGACATGTATAATGTTATACAAGATTTCTATTCCAATTTAATGTTCTTTTGACATTTATTCTCAATAAAATTACCTGAAAAAAACGTACCTCGATTTCCACAAAAATACGCAGCAGCAAAACTGTTTTCAACGTTGATGATAATAATAAATGTTTTTTGATCAGCAAATCGGCATATTAGAATGATTTCTGAAGGATCACAGGAATAAATTCCATTTGAAAGTATATTAAAATAGAAAATGCTCATTTGAAATAATTTCACTTTTTTTAAAAACTGTATTTTCTATCAGAGAAGTGCCTTGGGGAGAATTAGAGACTTTAAAAACATTTAAAAAATCGTAGTGACGTCAAACTGAGAATCTTCAGTATTATGGTATATATCGTAGTACAATCGCTTTTACCAAGTGTTGTTCAAACTGTGAGCTGTAAAATAATGTCACATCTGGTTTAAAATGAAAATATGTTTGTGTATCATTTCACTATTGCTGTTTTTTGTACTCATCGCCATGTGTTTGTGTTAATAGGTGTTGTTTAACCAGTTCAAATACTTCTTCAACCTGTACTTTCTGCTGCTGGCCTGCTCACAGTTTGTGAATGAGCTCAGATTAGGGGCCTTGTACACATACTGGGTTCCTCTGGTGAGTCACAATACAGGTTTGTTATGATACATAGACTAATACTAATATTCACATTAAACTTGATTGCTTTTTTTACATTAGGGGTTCGTTTTGATTATTACGATCGTGAGGGAAGCCGTTGAGGAGATTCGATGTTTCCTACGAGACAAAGAGGTCAATTCCCAGATCTACAGCAAACTCTCCACAAGAGGTGAGCTATTGTTTCCACTGGTTAAGAATTTTGTGTGCCAATGTTTTTGGATGATATCGAATGAAGCCGATTCCTCATGCATAGATTTGTTAGGTAAATTTGCGTGGTAAATGTTGCGACGGGAGCGATCAACTGTAGATAGTTATTGGCTGCTTTTGTACATTTCGTTTGTATGTTCAAGTTTTATTGCTTGGTGTAGATTTGAATGTGAATTGTTGATTCCTTATGCAAGGATATGTTATGTAAATGTGTGCAATAACCAATGATTTAAAGGTTTTTGTTGTTGTAGACCTAAATGGCTTTTAGGTTGATTCAATGTGCATGGACTTTCTCGGTTCTTGGTTTTTGTTAGCCTGTTCAGTTCAGTCATTCAAAACATTGCAGAAATAGAGCAGCTTTATGCGGACGATACTTCAAAAAGGTAACCAAGCAGTTCACACAGAATGCACTAGAGATGTTTAGAAAGCCATGTAAAGTTTTGAGAAATTCAACTGTTACCCAGGGAATGATAATATTAAGTTGGATTTTGATTTTGTCCTTTATTCCTCTTGTGCAGAACTCACAATATACACATTTGGTCGTTGTTGTAGTTAGATTTTGTTGAGTATTTGTTGGTGTGTGTGTGTATATACGTGCATATGTGTGGTAAAAATAAAAAACAATCTACAATTAGTATTATTTACCATCAAAATTATTATTATTTATCATCAAACATTCTCTGCGTCACAAACGCATACTAAGCTTTGTTTATCAAGTAAATGTAACATATACTGCATAAACATTTCAACATGCAATGTAAAACACAGTAAATAGCTACACAAACATAAAAAACAAGCGTACAATATTAGACGTTTAGGCGCTAATTTCAAATAGCGATCTATATACAGTATCACATCAGAAACTATCAATTTACTCAAATAACATATTAATTACTCACCACGCTGGGAATATAAAGTTTAAATTGTAATTTTTAACTGTAATTATAGTAAAAGTCTTGGGAGGTTTTAACATGACAACATTGCTTTCTCTCAGTGTTTTGTTTTGTTGTGCCTTGATCACCATGGCAACATAATTTGCGTCCTTAAAGGGGCAGCACCCAACATCAACTTTAAAAAAAACATATTTCGTAGGGGTGTAATGATATTCAAACCTAACCGAAAAACTGATTACACCACCAGACGTCCCCCACCACCTGCTTAGTGTCTTATGTGTACAAGACCAATACAGCCATATAGACTAACCACCAATAATCGCAATTACCTCCACAGTTTACATTTACATTTCTGCATTTGGCAAACACTTTTATCCAAAGAGACTTGCATCGCATTCAAGAAACACATTGACATTCTAATCAGTTCTTGCTTTCATTGGGAATCGAACCCTTGAGTGTGGTGTTGCGAGCGCCACACTCTGCTGTTTGTCCATTTTAACGTAGCATGACAGATCAATGTACAAGCGCCTCAATTCAAGCGGCGGTGAAGGCGATTGTCTTTTCCTCTTTAATACTATTTACAGAATGAACATCTGAAGGTATGTTCAGATTAATAACTTAATAAAACTCTTTTGCTAAAAACATGCACTATATTAGCCTATATATTCATTATATTTTACTTAATCGGATACTTTAAATAATCTATGTATAAAATATCTGTCATGAAATGACAGCCACTCTGTGTAAATAATTATATTTCAACAATGAATTGAAGTAAAAACATAACCTAATTAAATGCAAAAGTTAATGCAAGAAACTGTTGTTAATCTTTAATATTATAAGAATGTGCAAGTAAGGGCTCTCTATATAATTACAGCATTAGCAAAGATCATTTTGTTTTATCCTTAAACCTTTAATAATAATTGAATTTATTTAAAGACAGAAGCAAAATTTGTTCAGTAAAACACTGTTTAATAAAAAAAAGGCAGTTTTATGTGTAGTTTTCGCCTCCTGCTGTACTGAACCGTACCGAACTGTGACTTCAAAACTGAGGTACGTACCGAACCGTCAGTTTTGTGTACCGTTACACCCCTAATGTCTCAAGACATCTCATGTTTATAAATGCAAAAGCACTCTGTGAGATCGGCACTTCGGTTCTTTGTATTAAACTATGCATAAATACATGATGCTCTTTTGATTTATAATTATTTATACAATTTATTCAATTGTATTTGATTTATAAACATTAAATTTTTAACAGTTATTTCTTTGCTTTGAATAAATAGTTTAACGCGTCCTCTTGTGATCTTAGGAGACAAACTAAAACCATTTTTTCCTCCAAACTGAAAATATGCCTTTTATATTTGAATATAATTGATTTATAATTTGTAATTGATTTTAATTAGTTTAGTGCCGCCCGGTACTTGTAGTATTGCTATGTTTGAAATCTCTGTTTACAACAAGCAATCAAATCCCAGATTATAATTTGCTGTTTTTTAAAATATATATTCTTTTAACAATCGTTTTTTGCTGTACTTTGTTGCCGATGCAAAACTTGAATGTTCTCTTACGTATGGAAAAAGGTTATGGATAAAGGTTTTTGTGTATGAAAGTCTGTCATTGAATTCAAGACAAGAATTTGTTGTTTTTTAATTTATGTTTTACATTGATTATGCAAGAGATATAAGTTTTTACACTGATTCATTAGTCTCAGCGTTAGATGTGTCTGATGCAGTTGGGACACTACATTTTGAAGTCATCATCCAAATTGGTGTAATTTTACAGGATTTGTGAGACGTGTGTTGCTTTCTTTAACCGTCCGCCTGTAAACAAAGCTTTTGTGAGGCCAAACCCCCTCATGGAAAAAGAAAGCTGCTGTGTTTATATGCGTGACAATGAGCGCTTATCAGGATCAACTAAATGCTGGATTTTCTAAAACTTGCACAATGTTTTTGAATGAATCATTTATTCAATACACTCTGGTCTGTTAATGTAGTGACTTTAAATGTTCACGCCCTACGCATGATGCAGAACAACAAATAGACTAAGAAAACATTTGCTCACTTTAAGAAATTGTGCAATTAGTTAAAGATAAGGATTTTTCTGGGGGTGAGTGATTTCCTTAACTCTTTATTTATTGTTGTAGTTTGTAGAAAGTTAGAAGTTATTTGCAAACGTTTCCATATACTTGCTACATCCTTGAGATCTCTATGAAATGGGAAAAACAGCAATAATGCATCAATATGGTGCTATTTTTTTAATTCATGCATCAGCCATAAAGCAGGCTGCTGTTTGTCTGTAGGGATTTAAGTTGTATCATATACTGGGGGATGAAAAGCATCTGACAATACAAAAAGAAAAGAACCTCCTGTCGTTTCCAGCGCACACCTTCCTTTGATCTGGCAGGCTCTCTTCTCTCATAAACTCAGCGTATGCGTGCTCAGCACTAACGGCCTCCATATAAAGCTGGTGGAGCAGAGCTGGGGCATTTGGGAGCTGCCTGGGAGGCCTTCGCATTGCCCTGCCCAGATCAACAGGGACGAAAAACATCAAAGTTCATCATATTTAAACAGGACCCTAAACTCGTTTTTTTTAATACACTCACACCAGTAAACGTGGGTGTGGGATTTATGGTCGCAAGTCGCACCTTCCGGAGCAGAACACTAGTTTTTCCCAGTTTCTGGAAGGTAAAAATGTAACCTGTGGCAGTGCAACCTAAGCTATGCTTCTGGTTCCTGCAAAAAAGTGGATGGTGGGTCTGATTTAGAGAGTAATATTTAAGAAATCCGCAAAAATAATGCAACGAAACTTAAGTGCAAATTTTTTTTCTTTTATTTCCCCCTAAAATGCACATATACACATGTGCTAATTCCTTGCATATGCATCGGTAAAGGTCTCCACAGGGGTTAAAGGTCCCTGACCTTTTCCAAACAATTTTAGCTGTGCATTTTCAATGGAATGAGAGATGGTTCTCACAGCACTCTTCTAAAGCTGCATAGGAGGGTATTGTTGAAAAACAAATGGAAATCTCATATGCACTCAGAGCTTTTGAAAATCTCAATGGGGACTTAAAGAAGGCTTACATATTTGAATCTTCTCACCAATGGTGAAACCTCCAATGCGGGTGTGTTTTACAAGCATTCCTCTTATGCAAGTTTGTGTTGTAAATGAACTTTTCTGATGCAGCATGTATGAGGAATGAACCGAATTCTCACAGTCATGGAAATATCAGGGTATCTTTGAAAGCTTTGAGTCGTGCTTTGCTCTCAAAGTATAGGTTTCAGGGTGTTTTCAGAGCTTTTCAGGTAGATTACTTCTAAAGAGTTCAATACTGTCTTTAAAATGATCATTGTATGCATCAGCCACAATTATCACTTTTAAATGCGTCAGTTTGATTTTCTCTTTATCTCTCTCTCTGCAGGAACTGTGAAGGTGAAAAGTAGCGGCATCCAGGTTGGAGATCTTATCATTGTTGAAAAGGTTGGTTTGCTAATCAGCTCGCTCATTGTTAGGAATTGAAATCTTTTGACAAATGGCATCTCAGTGCTTTAGCTGTTTACCTTCCCTTGAGATTAGGGTCATTTGACCCCAGAGTGGGGCAGTAAGACATAACAAGCTTTATATGCATATGTAAAATGAAAATAGTTCTTAGAAAATAGTGAGCATATAAGCTTTTCTCGCAGTTAAAACACATTGATCTTAATTTGGTAACAGATCTAAAGGTCTGTATTGTATTTATTTATTTATTAAACTAGCCAGTGGATGAAAAAGGTTTCTATGTTGTATTTAATGCTGAAAAGATCCGTCAATCAGTTTGAATGACTGAAACATGTGACCCGAGGCCAGTGGTTGGTTATTAGTAATCCTGCCTAATTCCACTCTGGTATTTAGTGTTGCCTTTTGTTCAACTGATGCCTTTTTTTCTGTGTGGACTGAAGCCTATTGTAAGGAATTGGTTTCCCCCTACAAAGTCTGAGAACATGAAATTTGAGAGCTGTCCACAGTCTCCAATTACCCACTAGGCCAATTTTCTTAAAAATGTTGATTTTACACAGAAAGACGACTCACACATGCTGTGCTCAATCTGGTTTTGTTAAAAAAAGCACACACAAAAAGCACTATAAAATAAACAGTAGAAAAAATAAATATATATTTTCAACCCAAAACTAAGAACAAAAACACATTTTATAATCGTAACCGGATTATGGAGTTTTATTATTATTTTCCCCCACCAATGTCTCATAGCATTTTTTTGCAATTTATATTATTCTAATTAGGTTACTGTTACTGTTAGAAAAGTACTTTAACTAAATTGCATTAAAAAGTTACTTTAATGACATCTTGAAGAATCTATATAAATTAAACTTTAATGAAAATTAGGGATGATGTGCTTGATTATCATTAAAAAGAATGATCCTCTTGATGATCATCTTCAATATAATTTATACCAATTTTTTATATGTATATATATGCGCGTACAT
Organism: Rhodeus uyekii; assembly: GCA_037043235.1. Classification (NCBI taxonomy): domain Eukaryota; kingdom Metazoa; phylum Chordata; class Actinopteri; order Cypriniformes; family Acheilognathidae; genus Rhodeus; species Rhodeus uyekii. The sequence goes on along the minus strand of JAWRVZ010000075.1, from coordinate 2,430,534 downwards.
GCAACAATAAGGTTTCATCAATTAACATTAGTTTGCTACTTTAGTTAACTAAGAATGAATGATAATTTGACCGTATTTACTGATCTTAGTGCATTAATTTTAGCATTTACTAAAACATTATTAAAATCTAAAGCTGTATTAGTTAACACACTGTGCACTGTGAGCAAACATGAATAAACAATGAACAACTGTATTTTTATTAACAAAGATTAATACAAATGTATTGCTAGTTCATGTTAATTAACAAATGAGACCTTTTTCGTAAAGTCTTACAGATAAATCTAATGTCAGCAGCTTTCTGGCAAGCGTTGTGTTTCACCAGAACCTCGTTGGAAAATGCTTGATCTTCTAAACTTAATCTGTGGAAAATCCAATTGGGTTTAATATTTAGAGGTTGCATGTGGGTTATGGGTTACATATAGAAAAAGCCTAATTGATTAAAAGCGTAGCCCACGTTTGAGACACCGGTGTCACGTCCGATGTTTTGAAACATCTGCCGAGTTTAATAGCGTTGCAAATTCATCTTCTAATAACTACAAACAGAGCAGGGAGTGAAGCGAGGGTCAGGCCGAGTGGAACTGGCGGTCAGAGCTGCCACAGTGGCACCAACCCATGATTTGCTGCAGGCCGTACTCTTAAAACCAGCCAAATTCTGGTAATTGAGTAGATTAAAGTCAAACAGAACCAAGGTGACTACCTCTGACGGCATACTTGAGTTTGGCTCTTTACTTTTTGTCTTTTACCTTGTTTTTCTCTTTCTCTTCCTCCCCCCAAATCTCAATCTCTCCCTCCAAACCCTTTATAGAATCAGCGTGTTCCTGCTGACATGATCTTCCTAAGGACCTCTGAAAGAAATGGTAAACATCTGTCGGTCATTCATCCAAACTTCCCAAACAAAAGTGCAGGGGAAATGACATGGCCGCGAGGGCAACTGCATGTAGATGGAGGGATTAGCCTAAACCTCGGACATTTAATGAGCTACGCTGAAATTGCCCAGAAAGATGGCATGCATTGCGACTTTTGAAATTCTCTTTAACACTGCTTTAGATTAGGTCTGTGTTTCCGGTGGCGTGTGTGCGCTCGTTTAAAAACGAAACCTATCAAAGCATACATTGGGTAAATTTAATTTAACTTCATCTTTATTTTTAGTTTTACAAACTAAGAAATTAATTTTGGTCACACTTTAGGGTCAAACTCTCACTTTTAACCATCTATGAACTACGACTTTTGCGTCAATAAACTCCTAATTGCTGCTTATTAATAAGGTACAGTAATACCTCGGTTTACGAGTTTAATTCGTTCCAAGAGCGAGCTCGTAAACCAAACTGCTCGTACACCAAAACAATTTCCCCCATAAAAACGCCCTAAAAATCACTTGATTCGTTCCACACGACCATAAATGCCCATTTTAAATATTTTTTTGGTTTTAACCTATTAATTACATTTAAAATTATAACCATTAAGATCTCATATAAATACTAATTAAGTATTTTTAGAGTTTAACTGTCATTATTAACTATTTACTGTAACATTCACTTTACCTCTTCACTGCTGGCATGATCGAGACGAGAGGAGAGGGGAGGGGGGGCGGGGTTACTGCTTATATATTTCACTACATTGTAGCGTTGCTTCTTTTAATAACCAGACAGGTTCCTTCTCATTCAGAGATTTTATTGAGAACTATCGGATTGCTGTTCTGGCTTCAACCCGCGCCATACATAACAGAAGAATCAAAACTATCTCTGCTTACGAGCTCTCTCTCAAATCCCTCAGAACTCCACTCTCTCTAGCGCCGACTGAAACCCCGCCCTCTTAAAGTGACAAGACTGTTAACTTAACACTTATTGAACACAGATTAACTAGTTCCTTCAACATTTGTAACGATATTACAACGTGAAGAATAGCGGTCACAATTAATGCAACATCACGAGGTAAAACCGCTGTAAATCACTTATGTATATGATCTGTACAGAGTTATAACTGTTATAGTATGCAGTTCTCTAAAAGTGTATGGCCCTTTAAGAACGTCATTGGGTGCTGGACTGAGAACACACGTGAGTCTCATTAGTATGCAATGTGTGGTGTTGGTAACATGCTCCATTAATAAAGTTTCATCATATTCACATGTAATCATATTCACAACAACTTAGAAAATAATGCACTGTGGTGAATGATGCACCCAAACTGAGAGACACTGAATGGACGAGTTAAGGGGTGATGAAGGGATGTTTTCGACGCAAAACTGCGCATGGGTGAGGGAAATTTTTTCTCGTACACCGAGATAATGCTCGTACACCGATTCAACCCTCCGTGCTCGTACACCGATTTTCTCGTATACCAAGTCGCTCGTAAACCGAGGTATTACTGTAGTTGTTAAGTTTAGGTATTTAGGGATATAGAATACGGTCATGCAGAAAAAGGCATTAATATGTGCTTTATAATACTAAAAAAAAGCCAACATCTAGTAATTTGCATGATAATAAACTAGTTAAAAGTGAGAATTGGAGCCTAAACTAAAGTGTTACTGTTACAGTTTATATACTAAAAAAGACCCTATAGTTATAACTTACTAGTTTCTCATTACTTCACTCCATTAAATCCATGTAATGGTAGTTAATTCTTGAGACGAGAGACATTATCAATTTAATTTGACATATGTGTGCTGTTGACTAGATATCATGAGAGTAAGATGTTACATATGTATGAAAAAGAATGATGATCAAAAAAACGGCTAACTTTGTCTCTGTTGTTTGATTCCTTTCACGTTGAGCTACAGAGTTTAAAACTAGAAATATCCCAGGGTGGCGTTTCAGAAATCTGATCACCGAACTGTAGATCCTGTGTCGGGACGGATGCTATCTTGATTGACAGTCTTTTTGTCTTTCAAATTTCAAGGCAGCCAAGAGGAAAATCAATTCATGCAAAGTAGTAGAAAATTGAAGAAATAGACACGGCAAACAAATTTAAAGTGCCATCAGGAGCAAACAAAGATAGGATTAAGATGTAGTCGTGCTCTATATAATTGCTTAGTTTTTAGTCAACATTTTTTTGTAGGAATTTGGAAAAATGAGCAGCTACAAATTGGTCGAAATGGATCCGATAAACTTTTGTTGCTCATTGGTTTTGCTGGAATTCCGCCTGGCTGAGATCTCCTTTTTTGGGGGGGTTGGAAGTTGCCAGAAGTAGTTGATGTGTTATTTTTACGGGAAGGGAAGCATTGTTATCTACCCCGCAGATGGACACCATTAGGCAATTATTAAGAGTGCAGGGTTGAATGGCAGAGCGACATGTCTTTAAATGAGTGGGGGTGGGTGACAATCCTAGCTTTAGCTCTGCTGGAGTGACTAGCACTTTGGTTTTGGTGGCGAACACATTTCATCAAAGGTGTGTGATCTTAGGCACTGCGGTAGGTAAGAAATAAGTTATTCAGTAAAACAGAAACATGTGTTTTGTTACGTTACATCACACTGCCCTCCGGAGTTCACCAGGAAGACATTACAGTGCAATGTTCTGTTTTAAAGAGTTTTAAACCAAAAACTGACTTTTGTTCAATCCTAAAAGAATTCAATGTATATTTAGACATTTTTCCCCCCTGGTTTTTGTCATAAAGGCTCTTGTTTTCTGAGGACTGATCAGTTGGATGGAGAGACGGATTGGAAACTGCGCCTCCCTGTGGCTTGTACGCAGAGACTCCCCACTGCTGCTGTGAGTCAGTCGTCCATCATCCATTTGTTTCGTGCCAAAATTACACTATTTTGCAGGGAAAAGTAGGGCTAGGCTGAAAAAATGTCATGATAAATATCAAATCTTTATTTCTTTCAAGTTTAAAGGCAGATTTCTGGGCTTTCCTGTAGCTCAGACAGTAAAGAGTGGTCATGGGTTCGATTCCCAGGGAAAGCAAGAACTGATTAGAATGTCAGTGTGTTTCGTGAATGCAAAATTCAAGAATTAATATTGCATCCTGCTCTGCAAACTGTGCCATCAAAGTCGGGAGACAAAAAGGTTGATTTGGTCTGGAAACAATATCACTAGGGACCAACCAAATTCACGGGTAAAAACTCACTATTTCACGGAAGGTTTTTTAAAAAACATTCGATTTCACGGAAAATTCACGGGTACAATTTTTACTAGGCACCAATCACTGCAATCAGTCCATCTGCTGTCACACCCGCTGTTTTGTATTCTAAAATACCACTTTTCGACTGTTCACCTGTATTAAAAAAAAAAAAGGAAACAAAATACGACTACAACGCCACAGACTCCGCAATGCCAGGTGACATTGATGAAATAGTTTACAGTTTTTCGTGGCCAAAACTTGGCCGACCAACGTGGTTGCTGACATATTCTGTCGCTGCGGTGCATTGACGTTTGTGTCCTGGCTGACGCTTCTCTCCGCGTCAACGCTGTTCGTTGGTACAGAAAGGTAGCGTAATGCTAGCCGGCTCAGCAGAGGAAACCGACAGAATGCTGTTATACTCGTATCCGGCAGAACTTCTTTTGCTGCTGTTTTGTAGACTGCAAACTCGGCTAAGACGATCATCTGCTCCTGGTATACTCTTTATCAGTAAAAATATTTATCTTCAATAAAAATTTCACTATTTCACGCTTGTTGGGTGTTTTCACGGAAAGTGGCCGATTTCACGGAAAATGTCACGGCCGTGAAATTGTCCCTAAATATCACCCGTCAGCAGATGCAGAAAAAAAAAAAAAATCCTATTAAGATATTTATTTTGTTAAAGAAAAATTACATAATTAATGGTCATGTTTCTACAGCTTTCACTTAGAAGCAAAAAATCTACATTACATTTGTCAGACACTTTTATCCAAAGCGACTTGCATTGCATTCAAGAAACACATTGATATTCTAATCAATTCTTGCTTTCCCTGGGAATCGAACCCATGACCTTGGCGTTACAAGCGACCACTCTACTGTGTGAGACACAGAAGAGCGCTCATGTAAAGCGTAATTTATAGCTCATCTTCCCGTGTCGTCATAAAATGTATATCATTCCACAGATCCAATCTGCTAAATGACAGGGAAATATTAACATATTATAAACATTAACAGAAAGGTTTTCTGCGTTGAAACAGTGTGTTCTGTGAAAAGAGCTTTACAAACAAATCAGACTTGAAATCATTTTCAATGCTGTTTCTTATTTTTTTCTATGTTCCCGCAGGATCTACTTCAGATCAGGTCATTTGTTTATGCCGAGGAACCGAACATTGACATCCATAACTTCATCGGTACCTTCACTAGAGTGAGTATCGTGGCGTCAGAGGGCTTGCGTTGTTTGAGAACTGCTAAAAATCACTTTGCTTGACAAACAAAACTCTGTTTTGTGTCTGACAGGAAGATGGAGACCCTCCAGTCAATGAAAGCCTGAGCATTGAAAACACTCTTTGGGCAAGCACTGTCATTGCTTCTGGTAACGGACAGACAATCATTTCTAAATGATGTACTAGCATATCAGTCAGGGGTGTGCGATATGTACCGTTATAATATGCTAATTATTATTTTAATGACGTGTCTGCTGGCATCAAGTATGTCACTCGCTTTGCACAAAACAAAACTGAAAAACAGTTATTACAATATTATGTTTTATGCTTTAATATTGTAACAATATTAACAAAATATTGTATTGTAATCAGTTTAATGAGTGATTCAATAGCTGTTTCCTTTTAAAATTGTGATTTTTAACTTATGAGTAAAATTGGAAGATCGCATAAAGCATTTGCAAATAATTTCCACATTTAAAAAATTGACCATTTCCATTCTATGTGTTCAAGAAAATCACCACTTCCTGGGAAACTGGTGGCAAATATATAAATGACTTGTGAACAGATGGAGTAGATTGAGTCCTAAAGCTCGTTCTGGGTTGCCATTTCGTTCGGTAACATTAGGCAGTTTTGATTAATATGCTGTTTAATGTTTGATGATCACGTTATTTTACATATGGACACGATTATGTATGATATCTCTTGTTTGCTCTGCTTCTTCTCCTGTGTTTTGATCAGGAGATTCTGTTCTCTTTCAGAAGATGTCATAGCGCCCCCTACCTTATAACAGTGAAAATGCATAAAGCTGAAAAATTTCGTCAATGGCGGGGAAAGAGTTAATGCACATCTTTACAATTTACATCTCTTGGCTTGACGCTTCCATCCAGCCTTTTTGCATAAAAATAGGTGGATGGAAACCGTTCCTATTGACTGAATTATTCAACCTCGCTTGACTCGCTGTCAGTCCTGTGAACTAGAATGAAGACTTCAGGAATCACATTATTTAGTTATTTAATTAAGTGATCGCACACCCCTGATCTCAAAGTGGTCTAATGATTCTCAGCACATCTTATAATGTGCAAAATGGCACCATTCCTTCTTTAAAGCTGAGAAAAGCTTGTTGGATAATCATCAGAGTTGTTTTGTCCTCTAATTCAAGGCACAGTGGTCGGGGTGGTGATTTACACCGGTAGAGAGCTGAGGAGTGTAATGAACACCTCCAACCCAAGACATAAGGTAAAATGAGCAGTTTCACAAAGTCAGGAAAATCTTAGACTAAGTCTTAAACCGATACATTTGTGTTGTCACACTCATTGTGAATGTGGTGTGCTGCTGCAGATTGGCCTGTTTGACCTGGAAGTGAACTGTCTGACGAAAATCCTGTTTGGTGCTCTGGTGGTGGTGTCACTGGTCATGGTGGCTTTGCAGCACTTCGCTGGTCGCTGGTATCTCCAGATCTTCCGCTTCCTTCTGCTCTTCTCCAACATCGTCCCTATCAGGTAAAAGTTTATTTTCCTTGTCAAAAGCTGGTTCAGACATTTTGAAGGTTTTGTAAGTGCATTTAGATGTGTTTGTAATCTGATTGTAGTTTGATTTCTAACACACTTGATATAATTACAGTAATGCCTTGAGATACGAGCATAATCCATCCCAGGATCGAGCTTGTAACTCAAATTGCTCGTATCTCAACTCAATGGAAAAAAACATGTTTTTAATTGCTACAGAGACACACACACACAAATATAAGGATTCCTGTGATATAAAATAAATGTGGTTTTAATTATGAGTTCTTACCTTCGAGACAGACGATACAGTAGCGGCTAATGGTGGCATGTGCGGAGGAGGAGGCGTAATGTAGATAACGTACATTACGTAGATAACCAAATACAATACGGAAGTGTCGTGTTTCTTCCCGTGTTGTGTACTGGATAGACTACACACACAATAATGTATGCCTCAGAATCTCATATTTATTATTATTGAACACACATAACTCGTGCTGCTCCCAGCTTAATACTCTGAATCACTCGTCGCCCCCGGTAACCTCTCGCTGTAAAACCAAACTGCCTCTAGTGGAGATCATATGCAATTACCCCATAAATGTATATAACATACACCACAGGAAAACTCGCAGGAGATGCTTACGGAAGTCGAAGAACACCTGAAGTGAAGGACACATCTCTAAGCTGCTCGTATCTCAAATATTTACTCGTATTTCAAAGCAAACAAATTGCTCGAAGGCTTGCTCGTATCTCGGAATAACCGTATGTCGGGACGCTCGTATATAAAGGTGTTACTGTATTATTAATTGACAGACACCCGTTCACACCTGTTTTTTTAATCTGTCTCTTTTGTTCATTTTCAACCACTTCTGTCCTGATTTCTTCAAGGGAAGAGTCTATGGGCGGGTAAATGTGTCGGTCGAATGAGTTCTTAACTCCTTCTGGATGTAGTCGAAGGTGGACAAGCTCAAAACCTTTTAGACCTTGTTTACATCTGTATTTAGTGTCATCTACTTGTGCTCCAATCAACCAAAACGCTTCTCAATCCCAGGTGTAAACAGAGACACGGATTAAAATCTAGTTTCCTGATCCCATTCCTCCATAACTTCCTGTTCTCACTCCTCTCAAGTCCATTAAAAGTACTCATTATGCTTTACTTCTAGCTTGCGTGTGAATTTGGACATGGGCAAAATGGTGTTCAGCTGGATGATTAAGAAAGACTCTAAAATCCCCGGGACGGTGGTCCGAGCCAGCACCATACCAGAGCAGCTGGGCCGGATCTCTTATCTGCTCACAGACAAAACTGGTATGATTTATTTTACTTTCCTCAGTGAACTAAAGCCTTGCAGTGACCTGAGGCATATTACAATTATTACAGTTATATATGCAATTACAGACCTTTAAAGCCAGCATGAAACGGATATTGAGGTCTTTGAGATTTGGTCTTCCCTGTTGTGACGTATATCAGTTTGAAATTAATTCTTGAACAGCAAAAAGGGTGAACTTGATGTTGTCCATGGGGGGTTGGTTGGATGCCTGTGGTTTGCTATTGAAAAACAAGAATTTTAAATTTTGATTTTAAATTAACTGTAAAAGATTATGCATTTTTGTTGACATAGTGATAAAAGGTCTATTTCAATGGGGCTTAATTTATCTCTTATAGTGTAAGAACACTACCCGTCAAAACGTTTGGGGTCAGTAATATTTAAAAAGAAATTAATGCTTTTATTCAGCAAGGATGCATTAAATTGATGAAAAGTGACAGTAAATAGATTTTATAATGTTATATAGGACTTCTATTTCAAATAAATGCTGTTCTTTTGGACTTTATTCATTAAAGAATCACATTCAATAAAACAAAATCATGGTTTCCACAAACATATTAAGCAGAATAACTTTTTTCAACATTTGTAATAATAATAATTGTTTCTTGAGCATCAAATCATCATATCAGAATGATTATTGAAGGACACTGAAGACTGAAAATACAGCTTTGATCACAAGAATAAATTACATTTTAAAATAGAAAACCGTTATTTTATACTGTAAAAATGCTTCAAAATGTTACTTTTTTACTGCATTATTAATTAAATGCAGCCGTGGTGTGGAAAAGAGACTACGTAAAAAATAAATAAAAAAAACATCTGAACAACTCCAAACTTTTGAACTCAAGTGTGTTTCACAGATTTGTAGGAAATGATGTACGCTGAGATTTGATTGGCTTGTATTGGTTGATACCATTTTTCTCTCATTCTGGATGGTTGAGACGCATTGTGTTTCGAAACACTCACATTTTCTTCAAAAAGTCTAGTTTTATTTATGTAAGGGCAAATTAGTTGTAAGAATGAACATTTACGTGAGAAACTAAAAAAAGGAAGTTGTGAGTTTGACAGTTAAATTTATGCTCCTTAATGCAAAGGGCTTTTCTGACTGAACCAAAGCAGAAATGAGCCCATTATGCCGGTGTTTGAGAGCTGATATTGTTGAACTTGTCCCCCAGTAGCTCACAGGTAGCTGAGGCTCTTGCCATGGGGCTTAAACCTGTGTGCCGAGAGCGCAGACATGCCACTTATTACAGCCACAAATCAGAGATGACCTGAAGGCTCTCATCCTCACACACTTACCACACAGAGTCAGCCCTTCAAATTTATGCTTTTGACCGCCTGTAAAATTACAGCCCCCTTTCCCACACGGGTGCTGATGTAGCTTGACTGAGCCAGCGAATAAAGCGGGTCGGAGGTCATCGTAATGTAAGGGGGAGATCAGCGACACCTGACTGAAATACTACCGAGAGGGTCTGTTTAAGAGTGGCCGACACAAGAGGTGTCAGGAAACGAACCTGAGGCTCTTTGTCATTAACAAGCCATTAGTCGTAATGTTGTTTAGTTTGAGGTTTTCGACTACAGGATGTGCATGTCGATCAGGGAAGGTTGTTAGAGGTTGATATTTCCTTTCACAGATTTTGTCGTTTGACACTAAATTGAAGCTAATGGATTGTATACTGTGTACTATTTTTAAAAAAGTATATATTTTGCAGCTAAAGTATATATTTTGTATTGGTAAAAGATCAAGGCTGGTCACTAAAAGATTGTAAGTTCGAGCCTCACAACCAAAACTATGTTTTAAGGGCTGTTTCAATGGCAGAATCCTTCCAGTGCAGTGAAATGTTCACTCCCCAAACAGTCATATCATACGTGATCATATGCATATGTAAAATAACGCGATCATCAAACATTAAACAGCATAAACAACCTTAAATCAAAAAATTTAACGGCATTTAAATCAAAACTGCCTCATGTTACTGAATGAGATGTCGACCCAGGACGAGCTTTAGGGCTGTGATGCTTTGGAGGTGTTCGATTGACTCCATCTGTGATTTAATCATCGTTCTGAATCTTCTCAGCTTTGTGTTCAAAATATTGCTTTTTTTTATGAAACAGTTTTTCAAGTGTTCATAAAAAAGAATGACGCTAGAATAAAACGTTTAAAAGCAGATGGTCTGTTCTTTCTTTTCATATACAGTAGATCGTGTTCAGATATTTATATAGCAAAATTTTCTGGGGTTGTGAAAGATTTGAGAAAATGATCAAAAATATGGCAACTGGCAACGCTGGTAGGGAAAGTTTTAATAATTTACATTGGATTTTATAATTTTTCTTTCAATTATAGTTTCAGTAATTTTAGTACATATACAGTGCAAATCCTTTCCTGTAGCTCAAACAGTAGAGTGTGGCGCTTGCAACGCCAAGGTCATGGGTTCGATTCTCAGGCAAAGTAAGAACTATCAATGTTTCTTGAATGCAATGTAAGTCTCTTTGGATAAAAGCATCTGCCAAATGCATAAATGTAAATGTAAAGTGTGATTAGTACAATCTAGTATTCATATTATTTCAGCTTTATTTCAATGAGCAAAAACAATTTGAGCTTTTTTGCAATTTTTCATTGTAGATTTAGTTAATGCAAAAAAAAAAAATGAAAATGTACATTCATGCATTTGGCAGACGCTTTTATCCAAAGCGACTTGCATTGCATACAAGAAACATATTGACATTTTTTTAACCAGTTCTTGCATTCCCTGGGAATCGAACCCTTGACCTTGGTGTTGCAAACACCAATGCTCTACTGATTGAGCTACAGGAAAGAGAGTTACTGAAAGCACTGAAATGCTAAAATGACTATATAGGCAGATCGGTTTTAGGCGGGATGGGTCGCCCTCCTCTAATGTTGATGGCTTTCACAGGGACCCTCACTCAGAACGAGATGGTGTTCAGACGACTCCATCTGGGAACTGTGGCGTACGGGATGGACTCCATGGATGAAGTCCAGAGTCACGTGTTCAGCGCTTACACTCAGGTATTCACAGGATTCCCACGTTGTTGGTAAAATAACAAAATGCATGCTAATTTGTGCAACTCTGCTGTAGATATTAGACTATACTGTTAGCTGTTTTTGCAATAATGTCAGATTTATCTAATGTTTTGCTAATGTCTATTAGAGAAAATAATAAATTTTATTAATGCAAGAAAACTGAATGGAAAATAATTGCTTTTAATCCCAAATTGAAGCCCAAAATAGCTGTGCCATGGTCATTGGTTCTTTACTCTTCAGATTCTGCAGCCTGTGACTTAATAACTGGCCTGTTTAGAAAAGCTGATCACAAAGCACGATTCTTTAGCTTTTGTCCAGAGAATAGAGCAAAGTCCTTGTAAAATTGTTCTTAGTGATACATTTAGTCCGTTTGACCCCAGAGGTCACTGAGGCAGGAAACCGGGGTCACAAGTTCTCCGGCCTCTCAATGGCTTATATACAAACTTACAAACTCTGTCATTAGCTCTAGGAAATGTGCGCTCTATAAATAGTAGCTCAGTGCTGAAGGTAATTGTACATAAATGTAACACATATGGGAGCATTTATTCCTTTTTCAGGGGTCGGTTTATTAGCAACCACAGACATTTGGATCAATTTTCAACCATAAGATTAGATTAGATTAGATTCAACTTTATTGTCACTACACAAGTACAGGTACAAGGCAACGAAATGCAGTTTAGGTCTAACCAGAAGTGCAATAGCAGCAAGTGCAGGATATGTACAATGGTTGCATAAGTGCAGGATATGGAGATGTACAGGATTTACAGGTAATATGTACAATGAATATAAATATACAGATGGTTGTCACTATAACAGGTGAGTGTGTGCTATAAATATAATTACAGGTGTCTATAAACAGCATTTACAGGCGAATATGTGCTATAAATGTAAATGTATATACAGATGTCTCTAACTATAAACAGAATTTTACAGGTAGATGTATACAATTGTTAGCTTAAGGTAAGCAGTAGATTTAAGGTAGTGCAATGAGCATGGACAGTGCAAATAAGTGAAATGCGAAATGTAAACAGTTGGTACTGTATGAACAGTTGGTAGTGTAAATGAGCATGTTCCAGCTAAAGTACAGTAGTGCAAGGTGCAAGTGTAAACAGTTGTTACTGTAAACAGTAAACAGTTGTTACTGTAATGAACAGTCGGCAGTGCAAATGGCACAAATAAGTAACAGAGTGAGCGAAGAGTCTATAAGGGTAGTAGTGGGGGGGGGGGGGCAGTGAAGGAGTCTGGTGTAGTGGGGGCTGGCATGGTGGTGGGTGAGAGGAGAGTCTGTGAGGGGAGTGGGGTGGTGGGGGGTGAGGAGAGGAGTGGGATGGTGGTGGGTGAGAGGAGAGTCTGTGAGGGGAGTGGGGTGGTGGGGGGTGAGGAGAGGAGTGGGATGGTGGTGGGGTAAGAGGAGAGTCTGTGAGGGGAGTGGGATGGTGGTGGTGGAGAGAGGAGTCTATGAGGGGAGTGGGATGGTGGGGGGAGTGGTATGGTGGGGGGAGAGGAGTCTATGAGGGGAGTGGGATGGTGGTAAGAGGAGAGTCTATGAGGGGAGTGGGATGGTGGTGGGGGGGGGAGTCTATGAGGGGAGTGGGGTGGTGGGGGGTGAGGAGAGGAGTGGGATGGTGGTGGGGTAAGAGGAGAGTCTGTGAGGGGAGTGGGATGGTGGTGGTGGAGAGAGGAGTCTATGAGGGGAGTGGGATGGTGGGGGGGAGTGGTATGGTGGGGGGAGAGGAGTCTATGAGGGGAGTGGGATGGTGGTAAGAGGAGAGTCTATGAGGGGAGTGGGATGGTGGTGGGGGGGGGGGAGTCTATGAGGGGAGTGGGATGGTGGTAAGAGGAGAGTCTGTGAGGGGAGTGGGATGGTGGTGGGGGAGAGAGGAGTCTATGAGGGGAGGTGGGGGTTGAGAGGAGAGTCTATGAGGGGGTGAGAGGATAGTCTATGAGGGGAGTGTGATGGTGGTGGGGGAGAGAGGAGTCTATGAGGGGAGTGGGATGGTGGGGGGGAGAGGAGTCTATGAGGGGAGTGGGATGGTGGTAAGAGGAGAGTCTGTGAGGGGAGTGGGATGGTGGTGGGGAGAGAGGAGTCTATGATGGGAGTGGGATGGTGAGGGGAGTAAGAGGAGAGTTTATGAGGGGAGTGGGGTGGTAAGAGGAGAGTCTGTGAGGGGAGTGGGCTGGTGGGGGGGGTAAGAGGAGTCTATGAGGGTGGTAGGATGGTGGTTTAGGGGGAGAGAGGAGAGTCTGTGAGGGGAGTGGGATGGTGGTGGGGGGCAGGGGGTTGAGAGGAGTCTATGAGGGGAGTGGGATGGTGGGGGGGTGAGAGGAGAGTCTGGGGGGAGTGGGATGGTGGGGGGTGAAAGGAGAGTCTGGATGGGAGTGGGATGGTGGTGGGGGGGGGAGAGGAGTCTATGAGGGGAGTGGGATGGTGGGGGTGGGGGTGAGAGAGGAGTGGGGTCAGCAAGGGTTAGAGTTCAGTAAAGAGACAGCTCTGGGGAAGAAACTGTTCTTTAGTCTGCTGGTTCTGGTCCGGAGGCACCTGAAACGCCTGCCGGAGGGAAGGAGGGAGAACAGTGTGTGGGCTGGGTGAGAGGAGTCCTTGAGGATGCTGCGAGCTCGACGCAGACAGCGTTTCCTCTGGACGTGCTCGATGGCAGGAAGTGGAGTCCCTGTGATGCGTTGGGCAGTTTTCACCACCCGATGCAATGCCTTGCGCTCCGCGACAGAACAGCACCCATACCACACTGTGACACAGTTCGTCAGGATGCTTTCTATTGCGCAGCGGTAGAAGTTCACCAGGATAGCCGAGGAGAGCTGATTCTTCCTCAGTGTCCTCAGGAAGAAGAGGCGCTGGTGAGCCTTCTTGACCAGGCTGGAGGTGTTGGTTGTCCAGGTCATGTCAGCCGAGATGTGGATCCCCAGGAACTTGAAGCTGGAGACACGCTCAACGGCCATTCCATTGATGTGGATGGTGTCGTGTGTACCTCTTGACTCTTTCCTGAAGTCCATGATGAGCTCCTTCGTTTTGGTGGTGTTGAGGAGCAGGTTATTGTCGTTGCACCATGTGGACAGGTGCTGGATCTCTTCCCTGTAGGCAGTCTCATCGTTGTTGCTGATGAGACCGATCACCGTAGTGTCGTCTGCGAACTTGATGATGGCATTAGATCCAAACACAGGCTTGCAGTCGGAGGTGAAGAGGGAGTAGAGAAACGGGCTTAGCACACAGCCCTGTGGTACACCAGTGTTAAGTGTGATGGATGTGGAGCAGGTGGATCCAGATCGGACATTCTGGGGTCTGTTGGTCAAGAAGTCCAGAATCCAGTTGCAGAGTGAGGTATTGATGCCCAAGTCTTCAAGTTTGGCTATTAACTTGGTCGGGATGATAGTGTTGAATGCTGAGCTGAAGTCAACAAACAGCATCCGTGCATAAGAGTTCTTATTGTCCAGGTGTGTGAGCACAGAGTGCAGTGCCATGGCAACAGCATCCTCTGTGCTCCTATTGCTGCGATAAGCAAACTGATGTGAGTCCAATGTGGATGGTATAGAGTCTTTTAGGTGTTCCAGGACCAGCCGCTCAAAGCACTTCATGATGATGGGTGTGAGTGCTACAGGGCGGTAGTCGTTAGGGCACCTCGGACTAGAGTGTTTTGGCACTGGCACAATGGAGGTGCATTTGAAGCATGTTGGTACAGCTGCTTGGGCAAGAGACAGGTTGAAAATGTCTGTAAAGACCCCAGCGAGCTGCTCCGCACATGCCCTGAGGACACGTCCAGGGATGTTGTCTGGTCCAGCAGCCTTGTGCGTGCTGATCCGGCTCAGTGCCTTGCAGACGTCAGTGGATGAGAGGGTGATTGGAGGGTGATCAACTGAGGGTTTGAGCTTGGTTGCAGTTTCTCTGTTGTCTCTTTCAAAGCGAGCATAAAAGTCATTTAGCTCGTTCAGGAAGTTGACATCAGTGGCTGCAGGGGTGGAGTGGGTGGGTTTGTAGTCACTGATGGCCTGGATGCCCTGCCATATGCGTCGAGGGTCAGAGTTGGAAAAGTGTCCCTCTATCTTCAGCTTGTAGCAGTGCTTGGCCTTTTTGATGCCCCTCTTCAGATTTGCTCTGGATGTGCTGTAGGCTTGTGCATCTCCTGATCTGAAGGCAGTATTGCGTGTCTTCAACAGGAGTCGCACTTCCTTGTTCATCCATGGCTTCTGATTTGGGTATGTGGTAATCTGTTTCTGGGTTGTAACACTGTCAATGGTGGTATTAATATAATCCAATACAGAGGAGGTGTAACAGTCAATGTCTGTGTGAGCACCACTGGTTTCTTGGGAAGCAAACATACTCCAGTCTGTGTGTAGGAACCTTTCCTGGAGTGTGAAATCTACCCCCGCAGGCCACACCTTGATGGTCTTCACTGATGGCTTCACACGGTTGATGAGGGGTGAATATTTGGGAGTGAGGAACAAAGAGATGTGGTCAGATTGTCCCAGGTGGGGGAGGGGTGTCGCCACGTAGGCCCCAGCCATGTTTGTGTAGACATGGTCTAAGGTTTTGTTTCCTCTGGTGTGACAGGAAACATTCTGATGAAATTTGGGTAGCACAGTC
Source organism: Rhodeus uyekii (assembly GCA_037043235.1). NCBI lineage: Eukaryota > Metazoa > Chordata > Actinopteri > Cypriniformes > Acheilognathidae > Rhodeus > Rhodeus uyekii. Next base: position 2,414,793 of record JAWRVZ010000075.1, on the reverse strand, counting down.
TTTAAGTTAGAGTGATTAAAATCACCCGCAACAATAAACGCCGCTTCCGGGTGAAGAGTCTGTTGTTTACTGATGGCTGCAAGTTCTTTCATAGCAAGCTTGGCATCAGCATCCGGGGGAATATAAGCTGCAGTTATAATGGTGGAAGTGAACTCCCGCGGCAGATAGAACGGTCTACATTTAACCATGAGAAACTCTAGGTTAGCTGAACAATGGCTCCCAACAACAGCAGAGTTTGTGCACCAAGCTTTGTTAATGTAAATGCACAATCCACCTCCCCTTGTCTTACCGGATCCATCTATTGTTCTGTCCGCGCGGAGCGTGTGATGTCCCGTGAGCTCAATAGTGGAGTCTGGTATTCCGCTATTTAACCACGTCTCCGTGAAGATAAGGACGTTACAGTTCAGAAGTCTTTTGCTGTGTGTCATGTTGAGTCGAATCTCATCCATTTTGTTCACTAGCGATCGGACATTGGCAAGGAAGATACTGGGTAGAGAGAGCCGGTGTGGTGTAAGCTTTAGCCGAGCTCTAAGTCCTCCACGCTTGCCTCGCCTTTGTTTACGATCTCGACGCCGCCTGCGAGCACTTCCGCCCGGCCGGGAAGAATGCGCTGCCTCGGGCGTCCTGGCGATCTCAGGAAGGAGTCGAAGGTTGTCCATAAAACCGTCGGAAATTTGCAAACCAATATCCAATAGCTCACTTCGGGTGTACGATGTAAAGGCACAACTGTTCTGCACAAACAGACCCGAGATAAGCAAGAGTAATACTGCAAAATTGCAGAAACTGGAGAGACCCCGAGCCTCGCGATGTACTCGCGCCGCCATCTTAGATCTAAAACCTTAGATCTAAATCCTAATAAGGGATAATTTCTGCTTCAAATCTGGTCATAGAGAATCAAAATGATCAGAAATCGTCTTTATAAATACACTACATAATTGTCTTTACACTATACACATTATTTAACTCAACTTTTGCTATTGTGTTAATGAGAAAAATGCAGCATCACATACTTCTTTTGTGGAGAAATTAACCCAGAATGCATTGCAGCAACATGACCCCAGTGTTTACTCAGATTTCATTCATTAACTAAAAGTATCAGATCGTTTAGATGGTTTAGTGTACTATTGTAATACATACCATGCAATTTTGGTAAGATTTTGATTTTGTCTTTATTATGCTTTTCTTATGAACAGTTATCAGCATTAACATTGACAGATCTTCACTGAATTAATTCAGTGTGGAGGAAATACCTAATAGCAAGAAAAATAAAGGAAATAAAACAAAATGACTATATACATCATATCAGAAATAATGCTTTTACAGGAAGGAAGTGTGTTGAAATAAAGATAATTAAGGTATAAAATTGAAAATAAAAGGAAAAGAACTGAACGAAAGTCTTATAGGTTTGGAACGAGTAATTAATGACAGAAGTTTCATTTTTGGGTGTACTGTCCCTTTAACAGTCATAGTTCAGTCATGTTTAATGTGATCTCCACAGCCCCCTCACGACCTCCAGGCCTCTCGTGCTCCAGGCACCACCAAAGTGAGGAAGACCATCAGCAGTCGAGTGCATGAAGCGGTGAAGGCCATCGCACTGGTGCACAACGTGACGCCGGTGTACGAGTCCAACGGGGTGACGGATCAGGCGGAAGCGGAGCAGCACTATGAGGACACCTGCAGGGTTTACCAGGCCTCCAGTCCCGACGAGGTGCCGCATTAATACAGCAACTAGGAATGATTCAATGTTCAATGATTTTTACACATCGGGTGTGGGGAGAGAACGTTGTGCTTCGTAATTCTGGGTCTTCAGCTGACAGTTTAAATCCCGTCTGGCTAGCTCGTATCCCATAATGTTAGTAGGTAGAGAGCAGATTGTCTTCAAACGCATTTGACCACATGAGGGGTAGTTTACACAATCCAAATGCGTTTTCGACTTCCTCTGGAAGTGGTGGAAAGTGGACAAGCTCAAAACGTTTACATGACCATTTACCAGTGATCCGCCAGTGATCCGATCGACCAAAACGTAATACCGGGTGTAAAAAGGGGCAATTAAGTTCATTTTAATTTCAACATTTACTAATGCGTTATTAAAAAGTTGTATTTGTTAACGTTACTTAATTATTTAACATTACTGCTCTGAGAACTAATGCAAACAAACAATGAATGACTGTATTTTATTAACTAACATTAACAAATATTAATAAATGCTTTAATAAATGTATCGGTCACTGTTTGTTCACGTTAGTCAATAAGTTAACAAATGAAACCTTATTGTAAAGGGTTTCCACTAACCCTTATATAAACCAGAAAGGAAAGTGTGTGTGTGTGTGTGTAATATAAATAATATTTTTGCATTATACGCTCTACTACAGCCTTTCATTTGGTGAATTCAAATATAATAATATTTTAAAACAAAAATATTTTTTGACTAAAACCAATTTTAAATATACTTTTTGTAATTGTTTATCATCAAAGAAAAAAAGAATTTAATTTTTTTTTTATGGCATTTATATATATATATATATATATATATATATATATATATATACTGTGTGTGTGTATTTATTCAATTTTTCCTTCTACTTTCTGGTTCATATATAAATAAATAACAAAACAAATTCAGAAAAAATGCAGTTTGTCTATATAGCCTATTTAAATAAAACAAGCATTCATAAATCACATGAAAGCTTGACCGTTTATTTAAAGAACATGTACTCAAAAGAGCATAAGCTAAACTAATTTATTTTAAGAAAAAAAAGTTTGAGCTGTATAAATAATTCGAAACATCTTTTTTACATTCACTTGTTTTCCAATGATTTCCACAGATTTGTAAAAACATGCATGTCTTAATGAAATTGCTGTTAAATTGATTTGATAAGTTTTTACTTTCATCTCATACAGACACATTTTCATTTTTATCAAACTAATCATGTCGGCCACTCTGACTAAAGTCCATATCCTCCTCTGATTCAAAGAATAAATGTGCTGTAACTCTTTAGCTTGTTGATGTTATCCTGAATTTGACTTTAAATGAATCATTTGTGAGTCAACACACATTTTATTGGTATTAGCTTATTGACAATGGATGAGTAGAGTCTTTGGCATGTTCACTTGTGCAGATGTGCTGTGTAATGGTCAGTGATTTCTGGGCACTGAAACCCAATCGTTTGGTCCAGGAGCGAGTGACGCATGCTGTGACCAGTTGACCGTGCTGTGGTTACGTAGGCACCGGACGCATCATTACTGGTTTGGTTTCAACCACTGCATACCAGCTCACTGACTGCGTGTGCGCTCAGAGAGACGCTGACTAAATGCCTGCGAATCCCCGACGTCTGAGGGAGAGACGTGACACTAAAGAGTTGGCATTACTTTAGAGACGATTGTTGCTTCTTTAGCCACGCTTTCTTTTGGTGACAGTAACTGAAATCTGTTTTAATGCATGCAAATACCAGGTTTTTAAAATTGTAATATATCTAGTCTTGTTGGGTTCATCATTTTATGAAGCCAAACTGTTTGATTTAAAAGTCAAAATATTTCGTACTTGAAAGCGTTTATATACATATACTAATAATTTAGTTTCCTTGGATTTTGCTATTTGACAGTCTGAATTAACTTAAAACTAACCTGAGATTAAAAAGATCAAATTGACACGGTCACAAGGGGTGACCGTTCTCTCTATGATGTCATTCTCTGTTGGATTGTCTTGTCTAATAATATTTTTGTGTTACAGGCTCTAATACAGTCTTTCATTTGGTGAATTCAAAAATAATAATATTTTTAAACAAAAATATTAGTTGAATAAAAATATTTTAAATATACATTTTTTTTTATTCAGAAATTTAAACAAAGTTTTTATGGTATTTATATCTTTAATTTTTGAAGAAAAACATCATTTTTAATTAAGATATTGAATAAGTTAATCATTGGAAAAAAAATCAGAAATTGAATGTTAATCATAGAATAAAAAATATATATATTAATATTTAAAGAAAATATTTTTTTTTTTATAAATTCAGAAATTTAAATGGTTTATCACCAAAACAAATAAGAATATATACATTTTTTATGATATTACTATTTTAAAACAAATACATTTTGAAGAAAAACATCTTTTTTAATTCAGATATTGAAAAAGTTAATATTAAAAATATAAAGTTTGTAAATATATTTTTTGTTTTAATATTTTAAAACAAAGATCATTTTTAATTCAGATATTGAAAAAAAAAATTCAGAAATTAAAAACAGACCATACAAATGTTTTTAAAATATGAATATTAAAAAAAAAGCATTTAAAAATATTTCTTTCTTTTTTTTAAATTCACAAATTGTTAAAAAAAACAACAACATTTTATTCATCGTTTCATTTTAAATGAATTGATCTTGACATGATATAATAATAAAAACAAAATGTTTTCTCAGAATGCTTCATCAGTTGTTCTGTACACTGGATGAGCCGTTTTTCAGCAGCCGTTCGTCCATCTGGATGCTGTGAGATCTGTTATTAGCAGCTAGTCAGGGAGGGCATAAGAAATCTGGGTTTTTGATCTCCCTGTAACCCTTGGTCTGGAAGTTATTGAGCAATAACTTCTGCCTCCCAGAAATAACCCCCTTCAGCGCCGCACTAATGGACGGCATCTGGTTTGCCTTTATCTTCACATGTTCCCAGAAGAGAACATGCTTATAATTGGTGGCCCGTTGCATACTTGCATTTTCTGCGCCACACGTCCCAAAACAGTTGCAGGAAACGAGGCGAGATGTTAAACCAAATGCTTCTGTGTTTGATTTGGAGAGAACAGCATGTGGCACGTTTAAGTCATTTGCTTACAGTGCAGACGAGAAGTCCAACTGAAACTGTGCTTCCTGTGTGTTTATGACATTTGCTTCTGAAACTCAGCAGTTTGCAGATGCAGAAATGTTTCATATGTTATGTTTCTCTCTTGTTCTAGGTGTCTCTGGTTCAGTGGACGGAGAGCATCGGCCTGACGCTGGTCGGCAGAGATCAGTCTTCTATGCAGCTGCGGACACCTAGTGGACAGATTCTGAACTTCACCATCCTGCAGATTTTCCCCTTCACCTACGAGAGCAAACGCATGGGCATCATTGTGCGAGTGAGTGCTGCGTCCAGACGTTTCGGATCTTGTGTGTCTCAACTCCCTTGACTCCTAAAATGACCTGTTTGAAGGAAACAAATTAAATGAAATGTGTAAACATAATGAGTGAAATAAGTCTGAGTAATAAATTAGAAAAATACAAAATATAAGATTTTGAAAGTGCATTTTTGTAATTATTTGATGTATTTTGTCATGTCATGCGTTGATGGTTCCTTATATTAATGCAGAGATTGCGCATTTAAAGAGATGTGCTTTTTAAAAACGTTGTTTGTCACGCCACTGGATAATTATTGATTAAATACAGTGGACAGATATGTTTTTAGACAGATATGGACAGACAGATTTGTTAACGCATCAGACTACCAAAGAAAAATACTTTTACTGTATTTGCTAATCTAAGTTAATGTTCATTTCTACATATCCTAATGCATGTTTGGAGTTAAGTTAGTTAACACGCGTATAAATTAATTTGAAAATAAAATAAGATTATACATTTTAAATGAATTTAAATTATGAATTTAAATAGAACATTTTAATAAATTAATTTGATAATAAAATAAGATTATACATTTGAAATTAATTTAAATGGGATATTTTAATAAATAAAATGTATAAATTAATTTGAAAATAAAATAAAATCACGCATTTTAAATGAATTTAAATTATGAATTTAAATAGACCATTTTCATAAAATAATTTAAAAATAATATAAGATTATATATTTTTAATGAATTCAAATTATGAATTTGATTAGAACATTTTAATACATTTGAAAATAAAATAAGATTGTACATTTGAAGTTAATTAAAATTATGAATTTAAATAGACCATTTTAATAAAATAAATTTGAAAATAAAATAAGATTATTAAAATGTTCTAATTAAATTCATAATTTAATTTCAAATGCATAAAGTAAATTAATTTGAAAATATAATAAATTGACCTAGGTGGACCCAACTCTGTAAAAAGGATTGTCCACTGACTACATTTACATAAACCCTCATAATGCGATTATAGTGGGATTTTGGCAATATTGCGTTCACGTGAATGCGAATAATCGTAGTAACCATAATTGCATTAAACTGATTTTAATTGCAATAAACAGGCATAAACACTCTGATCAAAGTGTGCATGTGCTGGGACATTATCCCTCCACTCCCAATCACTGAACTCAGACTCTGCTCTGTATTTTCCCCCAGAGATGGTGCGTAGGCAATCCCAGCGACGTTGGCATTGCTATACCAAATTCTACCCAACCCCTCCATAGAAATGTGTTTTGCATTTGATATAAGTGGATGCGAACGAATCAAATGCGAACACACCCTAGAATCTTTCACATTTGCTCCAGAAAATGTGAAAATCTAGTATGCACTCTACTCTTTTTAAACAATGTGGTATTTGAAGATCAGCCCCCAAATTATATGACTAGACTGGCTGTTATCTGAGAAAGCTGTGACCCTGCCCTGAGCTTGATGACTAACTCTCCCCGAACAAACGCTCAGCTATTGTTGTTGGCCTGGACCGAAGCCTGTATCAGTGCTTCAGGAAATCAGCAAATGAACCTGGTTTCCTCTGCAGAATCCTTTTAAAACACCTTCAAGGACGATCAAGGAAAGCCAAAATGAATCTCCCACAATGCTTGGAAAAAGCAGCTCAGGCTGTCTCGCTTACCAGGGAACTTTTCCTGTTTGGTTCATTGAGTGTCATTGATCCTGACGCCATATTGCTCTATACATCACTGATAAACCATGCATTAACTAACACACTGCTCATGTTTGTCAGGATGAATCCACCGGAGAGATCACGTTTTACATCAAGGGTGCTGATGTGGTGATGGCCGGCATTGTTCAGTATAACGACTGGTTGGAGGAGGAGGTAATTTAAGACCGATTGATTGATTGATGAAATTATATTAGATTGACATAATGCTTATTCCAAGAAACTTCATGGCCCATGTGTTGGGAATTTGTGTTCTTCCTCTTCTGTCAGTGTGGGAATATGGCCAGGGAAGGGTTGAGGGTGCTGGTGGTGGCCAAAAAATCCCTAACGGAAGAACAATACCAAGATTTTGAGGTGAGTTTCCAACGCCTAATCATTAGTAAGTTCGCTATGGATTAAAATACTAATACTTTGTTTATAATAAAGAAAGATTATGGATGTTTTTGAAAGATGTCTGTAAAAACAGTAATATTGTGATTTATTACAATTTAAAAATAGCATTTTCTATGTGAATATGTTCTAATGTAATTTATTCCTGTGATTAAAGCTGTGTTTCCAGCATCATTACTCCAGTCTTCAGTGTCACATGATCCTTCACAAATCATTTGCTCAAGAAACATTTCCGATTATTGCTAATGTTGAAAACAGTTGTGCTGCTTAATGTTTTTGTGGAAACCGTGACTCATTTTCATACTTTTTCAGGATTCTTTAATGAATTGAAAGTGCAAAAGAACAGCATTTTATTTGAAATTTTATTTAAATAGTTAAAAAAATTTTTTTTTTAAATAAATACAAATATTTTAAATTATTCTAAAAAAATAATCTTTTTTTTTTACAATTCAAATTTTACTTAAATTATATTCATTAAAACTTTATAAATTCAACGTTGACTTGACAAGACAGGGTGCGAGATTCACTGCAATCATTTTTTAGCACTTTTTGTAATTTAAAAACACTAAATTGTCAACTTATTTTAAATAAGTGCAGTTTATAATTTTCAGCGGTGATTTGGGGAGGTAAAGTCGTGGCCAAAAGTGATGCTAGACAGAATATTTGATTTGAATGACCCTTCAAATTTGATTAAGCCATGAAAATATAAGGAAATTATTATTTTTATTTATTTATATATTTTTTTTAAAATAATTTTTATTTTATATATATATATATATATATATATATATATATATATATATATATATATATATATATATATATATATATATATATATATATATATATATAGTTTATATATATGTAAACATTTTTTTATATATATATATATATATATATATATATATATATATATATGAGGGAAGAACAAAACAAAGCATAAACTTGGTTAAAGTATGCTTCTGACAAAAGATTATTTGGCAAAAAAGGAAAACAAGAGCTACGGGTTTTGTTTTTACTGTGCAAAACAGGAAAAAGCATGCATTGAACACAACGCAATCAGATTTTAATGTTTTGCATGTGTTCATAATGTCCAAAAACAATGTCTGCACAACTTATGTTGTTTCATTGCAATATCACAAATAAAACCATTGACTCCAAACACAACTATGTAATATGCTTAAAATCTGTTTCACAATATTTGAATTCAAGTTAAAGAAGCTAAATTTCACTTTTTACCATTACTGTAGATATTGAGAAACTTAATTTCTTCTTTTTTTTATATAAAACATCAACTAGTCATTCTTATTTGGTTAATCGTGGCCCAAAATATGAGTCACAGGTTTCTGCAACGCTAACTGCAAATAACAACATGCATCTAATCATATTATGGTGCGTCATTAGGATTGTAATTAAATAAATATAGGCTTATCGACCTTTAAAAGGGAGGAGAAAAGACACTTTTGTTCTTGATCATCAAGCCGTGCATCCAGTTGAAATCAAAATATTTTCTTGCAATATTATACCATTGCTTGGCAATATGACTATGCCAGTAAAGTATTTGGGCAATGTGTCAATTTTCCTTTTCTGCCTGTGTCACATGGATGCATTTAGATTTTTCTGTGTAAATGATTGATTTTAAATGCATATTTCCTGCGTTTGAACTTTCTCGTAAAGTGTCCCGTGTAAAATGAGGTCCTGAGAACCGCTGGTATAGACCGTGACCTTTGGATGTTTATAACTACAATATCCAGGTGCTGATCTATATTTAGCCAGATTAAACGGTTTCCTAGCAACCATCCATCATCAACAGTAATTGTCAAAAAGAAATGCAACATGTTTTCCACAGGGAACACCCCCAAAACGAACGTTACCCCGCCCACACGCGCAGAGAAAGAGTTGTTTCTTCTCACAGGCCCACGTTCCCGCTCTCAGAGCTGAAGTGTGTAATTGTGTGTGAGCGGGTGGGCGGCAGTGACTCACCGAGTGTGTGAGTCACCGAGTGAGAGTGTGTTCCTGTGTGACTCGCGCACACATTGTTTGCTCTTTATCTCCCTGCTGTTGTGGGCTGCGCTCTGGCTTCGCTCAACGGAGTGGCACATGCTTTCGAGGGGTCAATGCAAGGGTGTGTCGTTTTAACACTGATTATTTGACTGCCGATGACTCTGGGCTTTCTCATTTGGCATGTCTGATTTATTTGCTTTGATTTCAGGGGAAAATACAGAGCGGCGAATAGAGATCACACTTAGATTTAAGTTTATTTTAGCTAATACCTGATACAGAACATGTGAAAAACATGAACAAATGTGTCATTGCATCTCTTAGATCAATAGATTTTTGTAGAATGGAAATGATCATAAAATGGGGGAGTTTATTATCAATGTCATAAGTCATCTTTAATATAATTGTTTAAGGATACACTGATACAAACACTTTCGGCCAATAACGAATCATTAATTCGATTTAAAAGCCCATAACTACGGTAATATATTGGTCGGCAAATCTAAAAAGCAACGTCCCAAACATATGCAATACAGTAAAGTTTAAACCAGTGCAAGATTCCTTAGCTTTTAAAATTAATTTTACACTCCTATGGCCAACAAATGGTAACACTTTATAGAGGTTTCATTTTGTTAGCATTAGTCAACATGAACCTACAATGAATGAGCAATATGTCTACTGCATTTATTTATTTTAAGGTTAATCTCAACATTTGCAAGATCCAAAGTTGCATCTGTTAACATTAGGTAATGCACTGTGAACTAACATGAACACAAATGTTTTCTTAACTAACATTAACAAAGGTTATTGTTCTCTGTTAGTTGATTTTATTTAAAGTATTAACAAATGAAACCTTATTGTAAAGTGTAACATTACTTTAAAGCCTACATGCAAACAAACAAAATGCATGTGCCATGGATAAATATAATCGCCTTCACACAATTTGATCCAACCATATTGTTGATAAAACTAATACGAGAGCATTAAAAGTTCCTGTTATTAACACACATAAACTAAAGCGCTTTGATAGAAGGTTAATTAACTCGACGCGTATTTTAAATACAAAATAAACATAATGTTACAACTTATATTTGCACAAAATCACACACACTAAACTTGAACTAAGTTTGTCGTCAGAATGTGTAACTCCTGCAACTAAACCCGGAGAACCAGAATCACAGCGTTTTATTACAATAGTGTGTACAGTTATAATGTTATGCATAATACATTCATGCATTTGACAGATGCTTTTATCCGAAGCGACTTGCATTGCATTCAAGAAACACATTGACTTTCTAATCAGTTCTTGCTTTGCCTGGGAATCGAACCCATGACCTTGGCGTTGCAAGCGCCACACTATACTGTTTGAGCAACAGGAAAGCTTATATTGTTATATTAGGCTTATAATATATTGTTACTTATATGGTGTCACGTGTGCTGCAGGCTCGCTACATCCAGGCCAAGTTGAGCGTTCATGATCGCTCGCTGAAGGTCGCCACAGTGATCGAGAGTCTGGAGATGGAGATGGAGCTTCTGTGTCTCACTGGAGTGGAGGACCAGCTTCAGGCCGATGTCAGACCCACTCTGGAGATACTGCGCAACGCTGGCATCAAAGTGAGTGTCTGCACGCACAAACAGGCACAGACAATGAGATATGCAGCACAATGCGCCAAAAATAGCGCTCATCAAAATATCTTGACGTGCAACGCTCTTGGAAAAAACTCAAGTTAACATGAAAGAGATGATGTCTGTCAATGCTTCATCATATCATGCTTGGTTTGGAACAATGAAATGACTAAAATATTGCTGCATTTCTACATTCTGTCACGTGTTGAACTGTACGCGTCTAGAATGGGTTGTGTGTTGACGTGTTCACACAAGCGCTTGGCTACATCAATGTCAGGTCTAATTTAACCAAACCTGTTCTTTGTCCAGGTTTGGATGTTGACCGGGGACAAATTAGAGACTGCAACCTGCACAGCCAAGAACGCCCATCTAGTGACCCGCAATCAGGACATCCACGTGTTCAGGCCTGTAAGTCCTATTGTTTTTAAATGGGTCAAATCTTACACTTCTATAATGATTTATAGAAAATGTATATCCTATTTTCTCCCTGAACTACAGGTTATCTCTTGACTAGCAGGAGAAATGGGAAATGCTTATTTAGATCTTTTAATAGTGCTTTCTGAAGACAGATGAAAAGATTATGTTTTAGGATAGTGAAATGTAAATGGTTTGGGAGCGATTGCTGTCTGGTTATAAACCCCCTTGTCTAAAATAAAGACGTAATCGATCACAAGTGGATATTTCTGTTTGAGTTATGGGTTGGTAAGATTGTTATAATTTTTTTTATAAATCTCTTCTTCTCACCAAAGTTATTTGATCAAAAATACAGTGATGTTGTGATTTCTAAAATTGTAATATTATGACGATTTTAGATAAGTTTTATATTTTAATATAGCATGCATTTTTCAGCATCATTACTCATGATCCATGATGCTTTTTTCCAAAAATTATTGCATTGCATTCAAGACACACATTGACATTCTAATCAGTTCTTTCTTTCCCTGGGAATCGAACCTATGACCTTGATGTTGCAAGCGCCACACTCTACTGTTTGAGCTACAGGAAAAAGAAAAACATTTCTGCTTCTTCAATGCTACAAAATACTCTACTTAATATTTTTTGGGGGAAATCATGATTTTTCAGGATTCTCTGACGAATAGAAAGTTAAAAGGAATCTTTTGTAAAATTATAATGTCTTTATGATCAATGTAATGCTTCCTTCCTGAATACAAGTATTCGTTTTTCTTATTCTAATCTTAATGACCCCACACTTGTTTAGTAGTGTGCATGTAAGCTCAAAAAAATCCTGTCTCCTAAATGTCGGGGTTCAAAGCTTGATTGGGTAAAGCAGCGCTCAGAGAACCACAGGGAGAGTAGCATCCTGTGCCCTGTCTGTGTGAAACCTGACTCTACGAGCTGTTGTGAGTTCCCATGTGGCGTGCTGCCACAGAAAGATAGGCCACTCTGAGGAAGGTTGAATCTTCCCCGCAGCAGCAGTTCCTGGAAACAGAAGACAATGGCTGGCACAACATGAAAACAGGCCACTCGTTCCCTCTGGATCGAAGCGGGATCTGGATTGGCTTCCTCCTGGACACAAATGGCATCCAGATTGAAGTCTGGCGTGTTTGAAATTGACAGATGGATTGCTTTGGTGCGAAACTCCCCCAATTAGAAAACATCCTCCATTGGCGAGGAGCTTTGCGTGGTTTTGTGAGATTGTGGTTCATGTTTTGAAATAACTATTGGGGAAACCGTATTTCCCCGCATATAACCCGCAGACGCAGATAAGCCGCACCCTCATCTCACACCCACACCCCCATTCTATGTAAAATTGTTGATCTAGCCCGCACCTTTATATAGCCCGCACCCATAGATTTATGAACTTTTTTGTGTAAGTTCACATTTCGAATTACGAATGTTGCTCGCATGACGTCAATTATCATAACTGTTCAGCTCGGTACACAGTGCTTGTGCGTGAAATTCAAACAATAAGAAAACAAACACAAGTCAGAATCAGAAGAAAAAGAAAGAGCAGTGTCTCCCGCTGTGCAGCAGCTCGTCCCTTAAGAAGCGATTCTACAGGTGTTCTACAGAGCCCGCCCTCATGCAGCACAGCCAATCACGTCTTCTTGCATGATTGACAGGTCAGCCAATCAGCGCCAGATGTCAGAGTGACAGTACAAGCGCCAGAGACAACAACCCTCGCAAGAAAGAAAAACAGAAAGAAAATACAGCAAAAAAAAAAAAACTTACGTCCTTAGGGACGAAATAAATATATTGAAATATTATTACGTGTTATTTTTTATATAGCCTGCACCCTTATATAGCCCGCACCCCCTGCAGGGTTTGTAAAATCTGGTATAACCCGCGGGTTATATGCGGGAAAATACGGTAGTTCACCAGAAAATGATTTATTCACCTTCATGGCTTTCCTGTAGCTCAAACAGTAGAGCGTGGCGCTTGCAATGCCAAGATTGGGGTTTGATTCAGGGAAAGCAACAACTGATTAGAATGTCAATGTGTTTCTTGAATGCAATGCAAGTCACTTTGGAATAAAGCATCTGCCAAATGCATAAATGTAAAAAAGCGTTGAATGATAAAGAGCAGCCTGAACATTCTTACTAAAACCTCTGTTAGTAGTTCACAGCAGAAAGTCAATCAACTTTGAATAAAATGACATGACTGTAAGTTTTGTTTACTCCTTTAACCTCTCAATCTGACATCTTAAGAAAGCCATATCTGCCCAAAACCATCTGTAAATACAAAAACAACAGTTACTAATGGTGAACTTCCTGTGTGAAACTTGCAGACAGCAGGCAATGTTAACCTCACTGTTTGGACGGTTGAGCAGATAGCTGGTTGACTCTGGTACGGTCTGCCACACAACTGACAGCTGAAGTTAATATCTTAGTCTAGTGATCTTGCTGCGGTTCCCCGCTGGTGTTTCTGAGATCATTATCTGAGTGGCTGATTGTGTGTTTGTGTGAGAAAAAACACTCCTGATGGAGATCCGATTGCAGGTAACCACTCGAAGCGAAGCTCACCTTGAGCTCAACGCCTTCAGGAGGAAACACGACTGCGCACTGGTGATATCAGGAGACTCTCTGGAGGTAACGCTTTTACAAACTTTAGAGCGTAACGCTACCCACGCCGTTTGAGCCTGTTCTCAGTCCTGTTGTTGTTGTTGTTGTTAAAGGTCTGTCTGAAGTATTATGAGTATGAGTTTATGGAATTAGCGTGCCAGTGTCCGGCCGTTGTGTGCTGCCGTTGCGCTCCCACACAAAAAGCTCAGATCGTACGTCTACTGCAGGAACGCACCGGCAAACTCACCTGTGCCGTGGGTGAGTATGTGCACTTCCTCTGCCACTAAATCAATTACCGTAAATATGCAGTGCTGCAGCGTTGATATATCTTTGTAGGCCAACCCGTAAGTTATCATCACCCCGTTCCCTCGACGAAAACCCAATAGGATTTTTCCCCCTTGGCTTTTGGACTATTGCAGAAAATAAGCTCTATGACCTATAAAAGTTTATGAAGTTTTGTACATGATTTACAAGTAAAATGCACTATGGTCACGTTTTCATCTCCAACATTAATCTTATGACAACTCTTTATTTTAAAAACAAGTACGAATAGTTAAATAGATATGATTTTAAACGGAGTGTGACTGGGAAACATGAGTTTACCTGCACTGTAAGGGTGTAACGGTAAACAAATAGTATTGAAATCACGGTTCGGTAGGTTTTTCGGTATAGCAGAGTTAAACAGTGGTTCATTTTCCTGAATAAATGATGTCTGCCTGTATCAATATACACTGCAGTTTTGAAAAGATTTGAAGTGCTTATACTTTTGAATGCAAAATATGTTTGCTAAATATTTAAGGTTAGAATTTTTGAACCACGGATATTTACGCCCTGGCATTCATTCATTGAATACTAAGTTAAATGTAAACTCTCTTTCTGTCAGGATAATCTTTAATGTAATAATGGAAATACTTCTAACATTTACAGGCAAGTATACACATATCACACATTTATCCAGCAGCAGCTCTGATATGTTCATGACATCAAAGTATATTGATATAAAACTGTCCCATTCTAGGGAAGAAACTTGGAGTTTGAATTTATGTTCACACAATAGTTCTGCACGTACAGTGGTTAATGCATCACTTTTGGTTCGGTGCATGTGCGTAAAAAGCCAAAAGCTTTGTTATGAATACGTGTACCGTTACACACCTACTGTTCGTCATGATGATGTTTAATGCACCTGCATTACTGATGTACTTTATGTTGTTGATTAAAATGTGAAAATATCTTAAACTTGAGTTCTGTATCTCAGGCAATTAATCAGAAACCCATTCAAAAACCCATTGACTTCAGGACAATGGACCCGGATACTCTAAAATGCGAACTCATTTCCAGGTTTTGCCTAACAAAACAAGTTATCCCTGAAGCACTTTATGGCAGCCTTTGTTTTATTTGATCTTTTTGATGTGTCTTTTTTTTAAGTCAATAAATATATATATTTCACACGAGTTCACAGCAGGTCAAAATACCGTCATATGTAGCTTCGCTCATGCAGCGAGAGCATTGAGCATTTTTTGGATGTTCGTCAAGTTCCGTCTTGAAATATATGTAATAAAAGACAACTAGTCAGGTTGTAAACGTATCCGATGCCTTTTAGGTTAGTGTAAAAAATGCCAATATGAATGCTAAGCAGACCAGGACTGAAATCTTTGTGTTTTTTACTAAACAAGCGAACCGAACTACAAGCGTAAATCTAAGTCTTGTCTGTGAAACCGGGTCTGTAATGTACAGTATCTTTTCAGTACTTTCAATATCATCCAGATCAGACCATTTCTGATATCTGGAAAAAACTAAGCATTAGTATTATGCAATACCGTCATTAATACATGAGTTTCCATTGCACATTTAATCTTGACGTGTGACAAAACATCAGTTTTATTGCCCTTTCATAAGGTCTCAATCTGGGTCACGGCACCACTTGTCACTGGCTCATCACTCACCGTTTTCTCTTTCTCAGGGGATGGAGGAAATGATGTCAGCATGATCCAGGAAGCAGACTGTGGCGTGGGAGTGGAGGGCAAAGTAAGAGCTAGCAGCATCCCTGTCACACACACTGTCGCCTGCTTCCGGAGTCTTCCCTCCATCCGCGCTCACTGCGTCAAACACAGGCTCTTTTCAGACCATCGCTGAGAGATTCTCACATTTCTTACATTACATGACACTAAAAGCATGTAAAATAACTCCAAACGTTTCCCTTTCCATTTCCTTTGATTGATTCACAGCATGTTATGTCATAAAATAAAAAAAGTGTATTAATAGCTTGGCTAGGGATAAAATAGTTATCAGTCAGGACTATCCATATTTGATATCTGAAATATGTCACAATACAGATGTTAAATACTTTACGAATGCCATATAATGTTGTCCGCACCACCAAAGAGTTTAAGATAAGTAAGAAACTTCAATTAACACTTAGTTTAGTTCAGTACAGTTTGATTTCAGGGATCCTGTTCTGAAGTGGACAGACAATTTAGAAACCCGTTTTAGACATCAGACGTTTTATGAGTCTAAATATACCTAAAATACTACAAACCCAAAGTCGACCCACTTGTGGTGCGCCAAGCGAGCTTTCCAGGTCATCCAAATGAGACGTTATGGGAAGGTTAATTGATATTGAGTCATTCGTGACTAACACCGCTTAAGCCTTGATTGACTTGACGTGGTTACGTGGGACGTTGCTTTTATTCCATGTTTCCACTACCCAGTGATCCGAAGATACTTAATATAGCCCGGCTTTATCTAGACGACTTGCTCATGGTCAAAAAAAAAAAAAGCGTTGTGTAAGCGCTCTGACTTGTTTGTTTATTGATGTGTGTGTGCAGGAAGGGAAGCAGGCGTCTCTGGCTGCAGATTTCTCCATCACTCAGTTTAAGCACTTGGGCAGACTGCTCATGGTCCACGGCAGAAACAGCTACAAGCGCTCCGCTGCACTCAGCCAGTTTGTCATCCACCGGAGTCTCTGCATCAGCACCATGCAGGTAGTTTCTGCTTGAGTAATTTCCCACCTCTAGCCCATGAATCACAGTGGCTGCAATGTCTTCAAAAAGTTAAAAAGAAAGAAAGTATAGGGCAAAATTGTACATTTTCTATATGTATATTTGTAGTTTACATGTGTGTGTGTGTGTGTGTGTGTGTATATATATATATATTTATAGTGTACGTGTATGTATATATATATATATATATATACAGTAATACCTCAGAGTTTAATTCGTTCCAAGAGCTCGTAACTCAAAATTCTCGTACACCAAAACAATTTTCCCCATAAGAATGCACTAAAAATCACTCGATTCGTTCCACATGACCATAAATGCCCATTTTAAATATTTTTTGGTTTTACCCTATTAATTACAGTTAAAATTATAACCATTAAGATCTCGTATAAATGCTAATTAATAGTTGACAGTTAAACTCTAAAAATACTTGACAGTTTACTGTAACGTGCACTTCATCTTTGAGTTGCGT
Source organism: Rhodeus uyekii (assembly GCA_037043235.1). Classification (NCBI taxonomy): domain Eukaryota; kingdom Metazoa; phylum Chordata; class Actinopteri; order Cypriniformes; family Acheilognathidae; genus Rhodeus; species Rhodeus uyekii. Next base: position 2,397,455 of record JAWRVZ010000075.1, on the reverse strand, counting down.
CGCTGCTGGCGTGAAGGAGACGAGAGGAGGGTTTTACTGCTTACAGGGAGAATTTCATCCCTTCTTTCTTACTCATCTTGAGGTCATTGTCTATATGCTGTACTGTACGTATATATTTCACTACGTGAACAATAGCGATCACAATTAATGTTAACAACAGGAGGTAAAACCGCTGTAAATCACTTATAAAAGTATCACTGTGGTGAATGATGAACCAAACCGAGCGACGCTGAGAGAATGAACAAGTGAAGGGGTGATGGGCTTTTTGAGAGGCTGTCGTTAGGATATTTCCAGTAAAAATGCGCGCGAAGATGTTGAGCGTTAGGACTTTTACACACAAAAATTTGCGTGGGTGAGGGGAAAAATTTCTTGCACTCCGATACAATGCTCGTAAACCGAGGTATTACTGTGTGTGTGTGTGTGTATACACACACTTGTGGTGCATGCACTTTAGTAATCAATTGTATCATATATTAATTTACTTTTTTATTGTCTGAGAATTATTTAAATATTAGTTACAGTTTTATAACACTAATGTACCAAAACATAACCCACAGTATGTTACACCAAAGGACCATAGCATTAATTTTGAGCATAATACCAGTTTATTACTGTAGTTTTGGGGCATGCACCTTGCTTTTAGATGATTTCATGGTAATAATTACTTTTGTACTAGAAGTCATAGTAATACAAGTAATGCAGTTTTTTTGGATATGTTCCATGGTAATGCTGTGATATTTTACGAAGCATTACATATATTATTTATGTTATTATAATTCTATTTACTTTTGGATATAGTATCATGGTTAAACCATGTACAATGGTAGTTCCATGTTTGTTTGTTTTTAAACATAATACTTTCTTAAATATTTAAAGGCAAACCGCTACATGGTTTTAATTGACTATGCAAACGCACACATTGACTTGAGCATAATCAGTTATTCATATTTTGTTATTATTTCTCTTGTTTTTGCATGTCTTCATAATTTCTTTGCATGACATGAAAAAAAATGTCCACACAATTTGGCCATTCAAAATTCATAAAACAATCAACTCCAAGCAGAACTACGTAATATGCTTTCAAAACTGTTACAGATTTTTAATGATATTTAAATAAAGAGTGAACATGTACATTTTTCTAGGCCGGACATCACTTTTGGCCACTATGGTAATGATTTAGTACCATGGTGCATATCAAAGTCCCATTGTGTTGCCGTCTAATGCCATTACAGTACTATCGAACCACTGCAGTGCTTTTCTGCGTGAGAATCGACAGGACCGATGAACATAACTGGCCTTTTTTTTTTTTTGCTGATGTTCTTGTTCCCATGTGTCTTCACAGGCCGTGTTCTCCTCTGTGTTCTACTTTGCATCTGTTCCACTTTATCAAGGCTTCCTCATTATTGGGTGAGTGTGCGAGTGATGATGACTCATTTGCACTGGGTGAAATCTCTCTGGCATTTCAGCCATGTGTTTCAGACAGCTCTGACATTAGAGGATCGCTGAGGGTTTTGTTCCATCGAAAGTCAGCCACTGAGCTAGAAGAAGAGCCCATGTCCATCAAAAGAGTCTTTGTGAAGACTGAAATGAACAAGGGGTTAAAGTGGACAAGCTCTTCTAATTCAGCAAAAAAAGAGTTCAGGACAGTGAGAGAATAAAGATTTCACCCACACTAGTACAACTGTGAATCTAGATTTATCACTTTGACTTTCTCTGCAGATGAAATGCATGTGGGTGATTCTCTGCTAACTCGTACAAGCCTGCGACATTGTACTTTGTTTGGCGCATTTTAATTTTATGAACAGATATGTGTCTTGAGCTTGATGTTTTCAGCTGTTGCCTCAAAGGATTTCCCTGGCCTGGAGAAGTTATGAAAAATTTCAGAAAATCATGACAATTTGTATTATGTCGAAATATAAAATACTAATTTTTCTAGTAATGCTTTGCTAAAAAGGAGTTTTAAAATCCTTGCCCTGTGATGATAGATCATTGGAAAATCATTGGTCTGATGGTTTGGCGAAAGCAGAGATTAAAAAGTTTCAAATGGCATAAAAGATAACATGGAAGTTTACTCTAAAAAGTCTAGTATGCATTCTTCATTAAAAAATTTTTTTTTAAAAGCCCTTGGACGGAACTAGTTTTCCTGGAGGACATTTAAAAAACATGTGTTTCACAAGCGTAATCTGGGCTTTTAATACCATCCGAATCTATCGTGTGTGTTTTGCTCAATAACCTCAATAATTCCGAAGCAAATCAACTGTTTTTCTGCAAACTCTGAGAAATCAAATCTGTTTGTGATTGCTGATATTGTAACGCTTCTCCTCGTATGTTTTTTGACCTACCTGGGCTACCGTTTGCACACACCAATCTTTAGGATGCTTTTATTTCAATTCAATATAAAAATTATTACATTTACATTTCTGCATTTTGCAGACCATTTTTTCCAAAGCTTGATTAAATTGAATAAATACAGCAAAATCGTGGGAACTGTGAAGACTGCTCATTTTAATGTCGGTGTAAGATACTTGTCTAGATGTTTATACTCACAGTTTATTATGAGAAGCCACATCTATAAACTCATGTGATGTTTGCTTAAATAGGGTTCTTATAATAAATTATATCTACATAATTCATTGGAAGACGTGCGTCATACGGGATGCACGGAAGAACGTCTGTAATGCTCACATTTAGAAAAAACACACTCCCACCTCTGTAATAAACTCGATTTTGTCAGTCCGAATCTCTGCATGAAATCACAGATGTCACGTGATAAGAATTGTGTTGATTTAGAAAACTAGTCCCGTCCGAATAGGGCTTTAGTGGAAGGTTGTTTTTTTAATATGTAACTATTGTTTTATATAACTCCCATTCATAAAAAATGTACTTCAATTCTCTAAGGCCACATTAAATTGATCTAAAGTGACAGCAAATATATTATAATGTCAAATGAATGCATCAAAGAATTCTGAAAAGCATCTCCGTATTAAAGTTTCCAGCAGCACAGCTGTTTTCAACTGATAATCATCAGAAATGTTTCCTGAGCATCAAATATCCTATTAAAATCATTTCTGGAAGAATCAAGTGACACTTCAGTTTTTCCGCCACAGGAATAAAAATGCATTTTAGAAATAAAAAACATTATTTGAATCTGTTTTATAATTGTATTAAAATAATTGCATCACTTTAAATTGAAATAATATTTCACAATATTGCTGTGTTTCGGATTTTAAAAAATTCAACTTTGTTAAATGAATGTTTTTCTGTGCCGATGTGCTTCACAGCTACTCCACGATCTACACCATGTTTCCTGTTTTCTCCCTGGTTTTGGATAAAGATGTCAAGTCCGAGGTGGCCATGTTATATCCCGAACTTTACAAGGATCTTCTAAAGGTCTCTTTGACCCCATCATTCTCAAATGAATAACCAAAGACTTGTTAATAAATCTTCAGTGTGTTTTTCTAAATATGAATAACTGATTGTTTGCAGGGACGGCCTCTCTCATTCAAAACTTTCTTAATATGGGTCTTGATCAGTATCTATCAAGGTAAGTGAAGAATGCGCTTATTTTACCATATGGTGCAGTGCATGAACCGTGCAACAACCTTCACTCAACAAAGTAGTTGTTGTAAATTGAGTAGAGCATTTATGTCTCCCACTGACTGAAGCGTAACTGTTTGTAACGTCCATTCAGAGCTTGTTCAGAAAGCAGCAAATGTTGTGTCATCCAAACAAAACCCACACACGTGTTTTCGCTTGCCCGCACTGAATAGTTTATTTGTGTCTGTGGCTACAATAGTTGAATAACATGGAGGTTTTCCACGATTTCTTTTTGAGCCGCACTTGCAGCCTCCACCCCGCTGTCTTTGTGTTTAAATCTGTCAGCGTCTCACTTTGTCATTCCATTCGTTCATAAGGTGATTCTGTGTGTGTTAGACGGCACTGGGTATTTCCTCACTTCTTTGAGAGCTTGTTTTCAAAAGAAATGTCCTATCGTTATTCATCTCTGTCCGTCGGTTGTTTTCACTCAAATTCCCCCATCTATAGCATGTTTACATTTGCACTTTAAATAGAGCCTCCAAAGTTGAATCGTCTTGAATGTCATGCATGTATTAATCATGTTTTTAGTCTCAGTGGTGTTTGAGGTCGAGCTCAAAGTTCACAATAACACTTCAGGACAGGAAGCGCTCGAAAAAAGCTAAATCCGTGGAAGTGTTCTTCCTCTTCCTGAGATCTCCGATAGGACAATCTCAGGGATTTGCTATGGTCTCATAAATTGAATCCTCAGTTCTGAGACAGGGTTTCTTTTTATCTTGACCCCTGTCATATATTTTCAGCTAAAAATTAATACACAAAGGTTCTTTATTTATCTTGAAAGAATGAACTTTTCAACCCTTTACTCCAATGATAGCCTTCACTCATAAATCAGAGTATTATAATGTATAGCATCAGATTTTAGTGAAGTGTAGTATAGTTTAATCAACCATTTGTTAAATATGTGCTTACAAATAGTAGACGTGTGTATGTGTATAAATGCATGCATACACACATACACGCATACACACATACACACATTCATGCATACACACATACACACATTCATACATACACACATTCATGCATACACACATTCATGCATACACACATACATGCATACACACATACACACATTCATGCATACACACATACATGCATACACACATACATACATACCACATACATGCATACACACATACATGCATACACACATACACACATTCATGCATACACACATACATGCATACACACATACACGCATACACACATACACACATTCATGCATACACACATACATGCATACACACATACATACATACCACATACACACATGCATACATGCATGCAGACACGCACGCATACAGACATACACGCACACATACATACACGCACACATTCATGCATACACACATTCATGCATACACACATACACGCATACACACATACATGCATGCATACACACATACACGCATACACACATGCATGCATACACACATACATACATGCATACACGCATATATACACACATACACGCATACATACACACACACACGCACATACATACACACATGCATACATACATACACACACATACACGCATACATGCATACATACATACACACATACATACATACATACTATGGCTGTCAATTTAATGCGTATATTCAATTAATTCTACATACGTAGTTCATCTTGCTTTTTATATAGTTGATTGGTGATGATCTAGAAGCAAGTCAAGAACTCACTGTGTGATGGAGCCATTGAATGTGGTTATAATGACCCTAGAATTCAAGACATTAGGGCAAAAATGCTCCTGCATGAGTGTCTGTCTCATATTTATATGATATGATATAGTTAAGCTTTATCACACGGGTGCTGCTTTTGTTCCGAATAGCACAAGTGCAAATGTGGTAAACCGGTAAAAACTGATACATGCATGTCACATAAATACAGAAACATGCATATCCTGCACACTTCTAGAAGTCTCTTCAGCGTCTTGAGAGATGCTGCTGGTAATAGAGACGTGCTGTGCTCTCTGCAGGAAGCATCATCATGTACGGGGCTCTGCTGCTCTTCGAGTCAGAGTTTGTGCACATCGTGGCGATCTCGTTCACGTCTCTGATCCTGACGGAGCTGCTGATGGTGGCGCTGACGGTGCAGACCTGGCACTGGCTGATGATCGTAGCCGAACTGCTCAGTCTGGCCTGCTATATCGCCTCCCTGGTCTTCTTACACGAGTTTATCGGTGAGTGTGAATTAATATCATAGCATGGAAATTATTCTTTCATTTTCTTGTTTCTTTGAAGCATTTTAGAAAAGTTATTAATTTATAACGTAAAGTTTATTTGAATTACAGTACATAGATCTTAAAATACATATATTAAAAAAATCCATATATTCTCAAAAGAAGCATCTCATATACCAAACCTTCCAGTTTTGTTCCTGTATTCTGATGGTTTTTACAGAGGGGTTTTCCTGAATAAAAAAAAAAAAAAAAGACATTATTTTCTGATTTACAGTGATAAAAAGGGATGTCCTAAATCCCCTCAAAATCTTTTGACTCTTTTGATGCAAACAATATTAAACAAGAATTTTATCCAGTGTTTACCCAGTTCTGATTGGAGATGTATGCAAATTAGTGCATATTTAATTATGCCTCATTTGCATGTTTAATCATAACATGCAGAACATTTTTAATACAAAAACATATTTTATTAATGTAATCAATCAACTGGGGATGTAAGGTGATGTCTATTAGTGATATTTTTTTATCCTAATCACTTTTTTCCATTTTAATAATTTTTTTGTAATATTATATGTTTCATCTGTGATTTCTGGTCAAGGTTTTGCTGTTACTTTTATATCCTATTATCGTCACCGAATCCTGTTGTTATTGAACGATCTTGACGTCAGAATTTCAGGTAAAAATGTGGCCACATTCCTCAAAACCAGTGCAGTTTTCCCCAGAGAGAGCTAAATCTGATTCTATGCGATTTGGCATCTGCCTCAGTCAGCTTTCCCGTTCTCTCGGACGACACCGGGCGGCCCGAGAGCGGCCCACTGCGATATACAGCGCTCAGCGCGGAGGGAAATACCACAAGCCTGCTCTCATTTCCTGCTGCGTTGATGCTTCCCTGGCCAAGGTCTTTGTGTTTATCAGAGTGCTTCTCGGTTTGAAGAGTTGCACACTTTCTTACAAAGAAAAGCAGTTGAGGATTCACATATTTCTGTTATTTTAAAAGCACACATGCCAGTAGCTCAGCTGTTCACAATACTTGTATATAATCAAGTCTCTATACTCACGGAAAAGTACTTTTTCGTTATTTGCTTGGAAGCAAAAGTTGAAATGTATCCATTTACAGCCATATGATGTTAGTGAACATCCTGACATCTCGACTCAATAACAGAAATGACAGCGGTGAGAAAACAGCACCAAGTTTGCACTAGCTCTGTGACTCATCATCATTTCATGTCGATAAATGAGATACCGGTAATTAAAATGACACTCTTATGATAGTTTGATTATATTTGAGACTATAAACTAAATAGATCTGACTATGTGATGTTATTGTTTAAACTAATAATTTTTTTTGCATGACACATTGATATTACTTAACATTGTATAAGCATTCATTTCATGTATGATTGAACGAAAGAGACGTGAGTGTCACATTCATTCCCACCAAAAACGTCCCGAATCGGTTGTCGTTCTTTTAATTCCAAAATGTTCACACATTGGCAAAAAAAAGGTGATTAATCCATACAATTTCTTACATATAGCCCTTTTAAATGTACAAGTGAATTTACAAAACTATTCACTCAAGAAAAAAAAATTGAATTTTTTTTTAAATAAATAAATAAATACTCCACTAATATTATAATAATTTATTTAATTTGCTTAATATTTTTTGTTTGCTTTTATTGGTAGCATTTAGTGTAATTTTACCTGCTCGGTTGGTTTAGACAAGAATAAAATGTTTTTTTTATTGTTCATTTTATTTTTATTTTTTTGTTCCAGAAGATTCTTTTTTTGACAGCACTTTTTATAAAATAATATATTTGAAAATTTGAAGAATAAAAATAATAATTTTACTTAAAAACATACATGACATAAGATTATTAAAAACAAATTTGGCCAACAATAAACAGATTAATAAAAGCTGTGAGGACAATGCAAGTAGTCATTTAATTAATTACTTTTATCAAACAAACTACTTCGATTCTGTTGGTAATGCGTCCTTCAACATTTTGCCCACTAACATCGCGTTGAGAAATCATTATTGGATCTCGGTGCATATGCTGGCAGAGAAGATGATGGATCCCTGATGGCGGAGATGACTTGTGTCTGTCTCGGGGCTCAGGTTCACAGCGCATGAACAAACCTCCTTTCAGTTGTGTTGGTGAGGCATTCAACTCCGGCGGTGTGTGTGGCACCTGACCACATTAAACAAAGACTGGTCAGCGACTGCCTCTCAGTGTGACGCTAGTTTCCAGCAATCGCAGAAAAAAGTTGCATTTCAGAGTCTCTCCTTCTACTGACCTGACTGTGGTATGAGAGCATTTCACAAGCTCTGTTTTTATGTCTTTTCCGACATGTCTGGGAACAAAGGCTTAAAAAAGAGACTAAGGCTTTTTCAGGAGGGGTTGTAAGTTTTGTGTTCAAGAATAGAACAAAACCTTTGATGGGAAAGACTTTTTGAAGGTTCCTCGCAAAACTGATTTCAGAGTAATGGTTTAATGATCTACAGCAAAACAGAGCAAGCTTTGGTGATGACTAAGCGAATACAGTAATACTTTGAGATACGAGTGTCCTGACGTACGAGTATTCCAAAATACGAAAAAAAAAAAAATTTGCTTTGAGATACGAGTAAATATTTGAGATGCGAGTAAATATTTGAGATGCAAGTAAATATTTGAGATACGAGCACGCATACAAATGCCGACGCTAAGTTTTCGAGCACTCGGTGCAGCTCACGCCGTCTCACGCCGTCTCACTCCTTCACGTGTTCATCGAATAAAATAAAAGTATTCACGTGAGCAAAAACAGCAGTCGAGAGAAGATTGAGCCATATTGAGTGCAGATGAGATGTCAAATTAAGGATTAAAATTAGCTCGCGAGCTCACGTTATCCGCTCGCGGATGTAATTTACACGCGCGCAAACATCAGTTTTGTGCTCGTTTCCTTTTGGCATGTATTTTCCGCTATAGTCGACTTCCGTATGCATCTCTCGCGAGTCTTCCGTATTTGTTTGCGTTATTTACGTTACCCATGTAATCTACGTAATCCATCTCTCCTCCTCATGCCGCCATTATCCGCAACTGTATCGTCTGTCTCGACGGAAAGAACTCATAATTAAAACCACATTTTATTTTAAATCACAGGAATCCTTATATACTATAATTTTCTGTGTGTGTGTGAATTAAAAACATATTTCTTTCCATTGTTATTAGCACTAATAAGGGAGTTTTTTTATAGGGTTGGAACGGATAAATTTTTTTCCTGTGAAAATGATTTGAGATACGAGCAACTCGAGTTACGAGCTCAGTCCTGGAACGGATTATGTTCGTATCTCAATTTATTACTGTATTTAATTGCTACAATAGTAATTTCTCACAAGAAATAACATGAAAAGTGGGAAAAATTTGTGAAAAACATACATTTCCACACAACTATCAGATGCCATATATATATATATTTAGCTCTGCACTGTTGTATAATATCAATAGGCTTCACATTTGCAATAGTGCTGATCTTCAGGAAAACAGATCTCTATATCTTGAGTTTCGACAGCAAGCAAACCATAAGGTGAAACTTAGAGTTAAAGATTTGATGCCACGAACCAGGCAAACTTTTCTTGATTCTTTCAAATCTTGTAAACATGACTTTGTTTCCTTGTAAATGGATCAAAACCTTCTCACTAACTCCTAAAAGTTGTGTAAAATCAGATTAGACCTTTCCAGATCAAGAAACGTTGCCGTTTCTCAGCATGCGTTCTTAAGCGATCTTGCATCCTTTTGTTCTCGTACTACATCGTCATCAACCGCCGAAGTTCAGTTCCAAGAGGATGCATGAAAATACTCAGATGTGTTCTTGATATCAAGGATAGTAAGTCGAACCATTAGAAATCCCAGAAGACACCGCGGTTGCGCAAATACTCATGAAAGTAAACATTTAGTCTTTTTGCTTTGCTTCATTTAAATAAAGTGAAGAAAGCCTGCTGTATTTTTGTTGGAATAAAGATTTTTTTTACATTTACATTTCTGCATTTGGCAGACGCTTTTATCCAAAGCGACTTGCATTGCATTCAAGAAGCACATTTTAATCAGTTCTTGCTTTCCCTGAGAAATCGAACCCATGACCTTGGCGTTGCAAGCTCTACGCTCTCTACTCTTTGAGCTGCAGGGAAGCTTGCAATTGGCATATTAACTCTTCCAAGTTCGTTTTAAGGTCATCTGGCATAACCAGTCCAAGTCCGTTCCTTGTGTTCTTGGAGGCAGTAAGTGTCCAGCATGAGCTGATGTTGGACAGTATCCAAATGGAGATGCGCACTAACTTTATTTTTATTTGTGTCCCTCACAGATGTGTATTTCATCGCCACCCTGTCTTTTGTGTGGAAGGTGACAGCCATCACTTTGATCAGCTGCCTGCCGCTCTACATCCTCAAATACCTGCGGCGACGCTTCTCTCCTCCGAGTTACTCCAAACTGACCTCTTGAACCCTTGACTGCCTCTCTCGCCTCAGTCTGGCTTGCTCTCTAACCGCTAACTCGGCTCAAACAAACCCTTAACTGCTGGAGCGTCAGGTTTGATTCACTGCTTTATTCACCCTGATACTAAAACAACAAGTCTGATTTTTTTGTTCTATTCTTTTGGTCAGTGAGCCGGTTTAGTAGTTTAGCGGTCTGGTTAGGCCTGAGCAGGTGCCCATATCTACAAGAATGATGGACGCTCTTCGCTCTGAATCGTGTCATTTCTCTACTGGTTAAGTTTCAGTGAATCTCTCTCCCCGAGGAAGACTTAAACACACGGGTTAGCTTTGGGATTCATCCATGAGACAACAGGGAAGTCTTTCCGTAAGATTTAATAATCTATTGCTATTATGCATCTCGATTGCAATTGTATTCTCATGTGAAAAGGAAACATTTGCACAAAAGGGAAATTGGAGTTAAATAATTGTAGGGTGTTTTGGTACCCTTTTATTTCTTTTTCGAAACTACTGAATTTATGTGACTTGAAAGGACTTGATCAGGTTAAACAAAGGAAAAAAACACTATATTCGTAACACTTTACAATGTGGTTCCATTGGTAAATGTTAATGCGTTAACTAACCATGAGCATTGCACAATACAGTATTTTTATTCATTTTTGTTTGTTAACATTCGTTGATCAGAATACAATTGTTCATTTTAGCTCATGTCCATTCAATAATATTAACCACTTATTATTATTATATGGAAGCTTGTTTCCACAAGGGAATACCAAAAATAAATCTGGTAATTGCGACATTTTATATCGCAATTCAAACTTTAAACTCGCAATTGCGAGTTTGATCTAACTCTGAATTACGAGATATAAAGTCGCAATTTTGAGAAATAGTCAGAATTGCGCAATATAAACTTGCATTACTATTTTTGCAATTGTGACTATCAAAATTGTTAGATAAATCTTTCAGTCTTTCATCTCATAATTTGGATTTTATAACTTGAAATTGGAAAAAGTCTGAATCGCAAGATATAAAGTCTCAGTTCTGAAAGGGCATGAGATTAAAACTCAATTGAATCGTATTGTGAAGTGTTACCATGTACAGTATACGTGATTGTTTGAAATTGTTAACTGGAAGCGATGCAGCTGTTTATTAGCATACTAACCAACCATTCCTAGTCAGCGCGGGGTTGATACGGTGCCATAAAAAACAATGCTATTTTAGCATCCTCCTGTCCACTCTTGTGGTGACCTCTGACGTTCGACATGCTCACTTTGTACCCCAACCTCCCCCGTCTGACCATTATGACCCGCAGTGTCTTCTTAAGACGGCTCTCAATCACTGGTTTACAGAGCCAAATCCCATGATGCATCAGTCAGCACTGAACGCTGTAATCATCTCTTAGAGGTGTCCTTAAAAGCCAACGTTTGTGTCTGTAAATGATCCCAAATGTGATGTGCACTTAGCATTGATCACTATGTTGGTGTCTGTGTTTTTAGTGCCATATCGTCTCTTTCACCTTCAGACACCTCATTGTGTGGAACTGAGCGACCGCGTCATTTCCTCTTCTCTTGCATGGTCAGAGTTTGTTCAGATTGTGATGTGGACCTAGACTTAGACTGAATGCCATGATCTTCACCTGACTACTTTTGTGTTGATTGGTTTTTATGTTTATATGAAAGTACTTTTTTTGTTTGGTGATGTAATCTGCTGAATTGTAAATAACGCCTTTTATTTATTATCGTTTTTTTCTTATTTGTGTTGGAATTTGCACTCTAATACTTGCAGAACAAAAAAGGGACAAGTGTGTCTCAGGATAAGAGATGTTTAAAATAATAAAAAAATCATTTCTTAACTAATTCTCTGCTTGTTTCTTAATGCAATATTATGTCTACATATTTCATGTACAGTAATATGCTTATGTATATATATATATAATTATTATTATTTTTATTTATTTATTTAAACTACTTTTTGGGTAGTGTATATGTGATTGGAGTTTATAAGAGTTTCTTCTGCTTATCAAGCATTACTTTGATCAAAAATAGAGGAAAAATATTAATTTAAAATTAATTGTTTGCTCTTATAATATGTTTTAAAATGTAATTTATTTCTGGGATCAAAGCTGTATTTTCATCATCATTACTCCAGTCTTCAGTGTCACATGATCCTGCAGAAAAATTATTTTCAGTATGTTTTTATTTTATGGTGGATTGGAATGCTAGTATTCTGCATTTTGCGCAGTATATTTTTAATAATAGTGTGTGAATTACATTATGTAACACTGAATGTTTCAAAAATGCTTTCAAACATGTTTCACCAGAAGGGGGAGTCTCAAAAATTAATTTAGACTGCATTAAAGGGACAGTTCACCCAAAATGAAAATTCTTTCACCCTCATGTCGTTCCAAACCTTGTACGAGTTTCTTTCTTCTGTTGAACACAAAAGAAGATATTTTGAAGAAAGTTTGTAACCAGACAGTTCCTTCTATAGAAATCAATGGTTACCATCAACTGTGTGATTATAATAATTATTTACAATATCTTCCTTTGTGTTCATCAGAAGAAAGAAACTCCATACAAGTTTGGAACAACATGAGGAAGAGTAAAAGATGACAGAATTTTCATTTTGGGTGAATTATTCCTTCTGATATTTGAAACTAAGGCTGCAAAAACATAAATGTATGATAACATTAAATCAAACAGATGTCGACAAAAATAACAATCACGGATAAATTGAAGTCGAATTAAAGTTTTAATTTTTTTGTGTGTGTGTGTGATTTTGTCCCAAATCTCATCTTCCTCCTTGATTCTGCGTCCATAATGTGGTTCTGATGAAATGATCTCTTTGGGTAAAGCCCATGTGAAGCGTATCATTACTCCTCTCTCATGTGGTGTGTGCTGCGGTGTGCCAGACGCTGCTCTGCACGTGACGTAGAGCTCAGCCAGATTGGCTTTATTATTAGACGGCACAGAGCAGCGATGTGTCGCCTGTGTGTCCGTGCCACATCAGTCCCAGACGAAGAACTGCCGTGAGACTGAGGAATAAGACGAGCATGGAAGCAAGGACACGTGCTGATAATGGGACCATAAAGAATGAGAGTGAATGAACTATACGGCACACACTGATTCGTTCCTGTTCTATCTGCAGCCCATGAGCTGGCTGAACAACATTTAAACACCAGGTCAAGTTCCTCTGAAACCCTCCTACTTCCCCAGCTCCACCTGTATGTGTATGTATATGCAGTGCCTGAAAGAATATACAGTGGAGTTCACTTATCTCGAGTCACGGTTAACTCGCCAATACTATTATGTCGACGTTTTTGAAGTAGAACCACCAAACTCCCTATTTGCCTTAGTATTTTCGATTCTTTAATGCCAAGTCGTTAATGTTGCCGAAATCTCATATCTCGAGCACAAAAAAAGGGACGAAGTCGCCACTTCGAATGGTTATTTCGTGACTAATTTGCATACCTAGTTCACTACATATGCGCTGAGTTTGCGTTGCACGTGGATCGTGGTTGGCTCACGGTTCACTCCCTGTCGTTGATCTCGTCTGAGGGATAACACGCTGTAGCATCCCGCACGTTTTTTGTGATTTTGTGAGCAATCTTTGTGTTTGCATTGTTGGAGAATATAATTAAAGGTTTGTATCAAGAATCAAAGGTGGTTTTTATTGTGGTGGTTTTACATATGCCTTTTGTTGTTAGTAAACATATACACAGTAGGCCTACAATGCCGATCGCTTCATCAAACAAATTGCGGCAACACGGTTGTGTAAAAAGACACCAAAAACTCGAGCATGTAGATTCTCATTTAATAACTCACATCATGTACATCAGTACATTTTCATTTTTCTTTCTTGAGAGGGTTGTTATGTTTGGCGCTCGACAGCTGACAGCTGTGCTTCCACTATCACTCTGACAGCTGATTGGCTGTCTGACCTGTCAATCATGCAAGAAGACGTGATTGGCTGTGCTGCCATGAGGCTCTTCTCATCTCAACCGACACGCTTCTTAAAGGGACGAGCCACTGCACAGCACAGAGAGGAGAGCGGGAGAGACTGCTTTTGGTTTTTCTTCTGATTCTGACTTGTGTTTTTTTTTTATTGTGTGAATTTCGCACACAAGCACTGTGTACCGAGCCTGAACAGTTATGATAATTGACGTCATGCGAGCCACATTTGAAATTCGAAATGTGATCTTACACGAAAAAGTTCATCAATCTATGGGTGCGGGTTATGCCAACGATTTTTTACATAAAACCTAAAACCAGCTGGCTATATGAGCGTGCGGATTATCTGCGTCTGCGGGTTATATGTGGGAAAATATATGTTAATGTATGTCATATATTAGATATGGGTTATCTCGCTGCTTTTTTGAAACCCCCGAGTACATAGACATAACCAAACTCCACTGTGTGTGTATTTATATATATATATATATATATATGATGCTGTTTGCCTTTAAATAGGCAACTCCTTAATTAAGAGTCTATGATTGGATCATTATTAGCTTATGTGTTTGGTAGCAGTTCTTCTAATCCTAATTGATGGAGTGTGAAGCTTTTCGTTTCTTAAACATCCGTGTAGAAAGACACATCATGGTTATAATCCAGGATGACAATGTCAAGATTTATCAGACTCGGACTGAGAGAATAGGGATGAGGATGAAGAATCAATTCCACACATGAACTGCTGCTCCTCTGAGTCAAAGAAAGTGTGTGTGATGAGCTGGAGGAAACTTTACAGAGTGATGGACTCTTGCATTGATGATACAAGATCTGGAGCAGATAGAGTTTCTGTATTGTTTCTATATAAAAATGCCGATACATTGTGAAGTATTTTCTCTGGCTCTTGTTTTAAATAATTTTTTTCTGTTGTTATTATTATTGTCATCTGTTGCTGCTGTACAAACAGGATGTGGCAGTTGTTCGGTGTGGTATTTGTCCCGCCCCTCCTCCACTGTGACACACACACACATATAATAATGTGTGTGTGTGTGTGTATGTAAGATGTTGTGCTCATGAAACACCATTGGACACACAGATCCAGTCTTGCCCTGTTATACTCCATTGTGTACATCAACAGAGGATTTAGATGATGATTGATAGCAGAGCTATTTATACACACACACACACACACACACACACACACAACAGGCTGGAATGTTTGATTTGCTTTTAAAAGCTTCACCTCTGCTGACAGAGATTGTCTTAAGAGTGCCTGTGATCATAACCACACCTCGACATACAATAATACTGAACACACTCACTGTGCTGAATACACACTTCAGACATCTACCAAACAGATTAATAATCATTATGTAGAATCAACATCATAAAAGTTTGACGTTTCGTGATAATCATCATATCAGAATGATTTGTGAAGGATCATGTGACACTGAAGCTGAAAATATGGCTTTGTTTACAGGACATTTTAAAATATAAATGTGTCTCTTGCATTGTTTAAGGGATCATCGTTCATGTTTGACAGATATCAGTGTCTCCGTAAAACTCATTTGCCACTCCTCTCCGTTACCAGGGAGACAAATCCCAAACCTGACATCCGAATTGTTGTTTGTTAATCTGGAATGGGAGATGGAGACACATTAAAATTTTGCTGCTCCAACTGGAAACTTCAGGAATTCTATACAGATTCCATTTGAGTGAGAGGATGAGTCACCATTTACTGTGTGAAATGTTGCTCTGAAAAAACTGATCTTTCCAACTTTAGATATTCACAACAAATCTTCAGGTTATCCATATTCAACATCTTTGCATAACACGCATAAATCATCCTAATGCATTTACCAGATGAGGATTTTTCAGTCAGACTTTATGGTCGAGTTCACACTATTAACTATGATTTTTTTTCTCAATTACTGCAAATACTTCTTATTACTACAAATGAATAGTTATGAAGGTAGCTGTTAAGTTTGGTATTAAGGCATGAAAAATACAGTCCTTAATAAGGCATTACAGTAATCCCTCGCTACTTCGCGTTTCATGTTTCGCGGCCATTTTTCAAAAATATTAATTAAAAAAAAGAATTTTAATACCGCCATATCGGCAGCTGTATTGTGGAAAGCAACGTTGTTTTACTGTGATGCGCGAGAGAAACGGTTTCCCACGATCCCAGACAAAGAGAGAAACTCTCTCAGAGGCTTTGTACACACCCACTGCACTCAGACAAGACACGTGATTGGTTCCCGGCGCGAGCTCGACCAATGAGAGCACGAGTGGATGTATCCCGTGAGCTGATTGGCTGATCCTACTTAACGGATTTTCACCTGTCGCGGGGGGTTCCGGTCCACATTAACTGCAATAAATGAGGGATCACTGTACTATGGGCTTTATAACACTAATAAACAGCCAGTATTATAGTAATATGCATGATGATAAGCTACTAGATTCAATCTAAAGTGTTGCCAATTCTTTAGTCAACATGAAATAGCCTATTTTTAGTAAGTTTAGGTATTAAGGGATGAAAAATATAGTCATAAATAAGGCATTAATATGTGCTATATAATATTAATAAGCAGCCAAGATTATAGTAATATGCATGATAATAAGCAAGAAGTTAGTGAGAATCGGACCTCAAAATAAATGAAATAGCCTCTATTTTTAGTAATAATACACGATCAGCTGAATTTGTAATGGCATACCAACATATTACTATATAGAGAAATGGCAGAAGTTTTTTAAATTCTGAGTGACCCTGCATGAGGTGACGGAAAAATTGGAAACATTATAATTGAACGTTTTTTTTAAACTTATCAAGCACATGGCTGAAGATTTTCCCTTTCCCAAAACATGCTGAAAGCTCTCCACGGGACGTGATTTAATGAGCCATTTCCATGTGGAATCTGATTGCTTAAATGCAAATGTAGCGATTGGAAAAGTAAAACGTTGTGCTGCTGTAACCCTGACTTCACAGCGCCGCTTAACGGTGATGGAAACTGTTCTGTGAACCTGGAAAATGTGTGTCTCTTTAGCAAAAGATGGAACTGCAAATCCTGTCGTCTGGAAAGATGCGCTGTGCCATATTAATTCACGATTTTGGGTTGCATAAGAGCGCTGTAACAGCGGAGGAATGTGCATCTGTTCTCTCAGGTTAAATTCATCTTCCTCTTCCTCAGAGTATCTGATGCTCTCACTGTTTCCCATGTACATCACGTCACCGAAGCCACTGGTGCAACTTTAGCTTTCCCGTATGGTTTATGCCAGATCTATAGATGTCAAAACAAGTCTCAAAATTGAATCAAGAAGGGATGTTCACTGAGTTGATAATGAAGGCCTGTGTCCGGACGTTTTCCAGAGGTTGGTGAGGGATACAGTCGGTGAGAGCAGCACTTCATTCATTCGAATGTTTAAACAAGTCAGTGTATCATATCGCAGAATTTTCCGGGATAAACTTTACAACAGTGTTTAGCCAAACAGGCCCGCTTCATGGTCTCACTCGTCAGCCCCTTGCAGTTTATTTTGGCATCCTCCGCCATCCCAGAATGCAGCAGCTTTTTCATCTGGGCACTGGGAGAAGCTGTTAATGTGTTGCATTAGATTCTCTTGAAACATTTACTGCTTAAGTTTACAGAATCGCATTATTTAACGTAACCTGATGTTTTTCAGCATTTGGAGCGTTATTACACTATAATCATAGACGTGATTTAAGAGTAAAATGGAGTTGGTGGTTCCCAAACACACTGATATAGTTAAAACTTGCATTATCTGATCGTGTCCACTTTTAAACCCTGAGAGGTGTATGTTCATTTCGTTATGATAAATAAAACTTTTTTTATTAGCTCTCTTTTGCATTTAAAAAGGAACAACATTAGCTTTTCAGAAATCTTTCTCTGCTGTCCAAGTTCAGCATGTCAAATAAACTTTGAAACCTTTGGAAGAATTTCAAGAGTAGCCCAATATTTGGGATTAGAAGGGGAAAATATTCATAAATAAACCATGCCACACTTTCCATGGAAAATTTCTGGGTGTATAAACTCTTATTTCAACCATAACCTTAATCCTGTTCATTACTGCATAATGAAAGTAAATAATTGTATTTATATATATATATATATATATATATATATATATATATATATATATATATAATTCTATATATCTCTATAACAATGTTCTTATACATTTTTAAATATTATTATACAATCACTTTACAATAATAGTAATAATAATCACTTAATGAGTACTTTTAAGTAATTTACATATAATATAATATATAAATTTGCTATTTTATATATATATAAATATATACATATAATATAACTAATTCTATTAATGATTAATAGTAATGATTTTATCATTATTAATGTATTAATATTTTTAAGTAATTTACATAAAATGAATTCTATTTATGTATATATATATATATATATATATATATATATATATATATATATATATATATATATATATATATATATATACATACATAAATAGAATATATATATATATACACAAATTTTAAATACTACTATTAATGATTAACGATTCTATTTAAATAAGTAAATGATAAATAAGAAAATAAGTTTATAAGTAAAACATTTTGTTTATATACAATATAAACAATGTTATATATATATATATATATATATATATATATATATATATATATAAAACAATTATATATATATATATAACAATTATATATATATAACAATGTTCTTATACATTTTTAGACCATTTTAGACCATAATTTTTAATTATTAATAGATCTAATTCTATTAATGATTAATAGTAATTATTTTATCATTATTAATGTATTAATATTTTTTAAATAATTTACATCAAATGAATTCTTTTTATATATATATATATATATATATATATATATATATATATATATATATATATATATATACAATTTTTAAATACTACTATTAATGATGACTCTATTTTAAAGGTAATTCATATATTTTTCAATTCTATTTTTCTGTTTCTTTTAAAGTCCAAAAGGTCATTTGAGTGAATGTAATTAATTCTGAACATTGTTATATCATTTAAAACCTAACAAACTTGTGAAAAGTGAGTTTGTCGTATATCTATCTTTGAAGTAAATTCCTCTTGATATTTCGTGGGCAAACACACTTTTAGGTTGTCCATGTACTTTCTGGTTGTTAAGGGTCCAGTAAGTCTCCACATGGTTGCCGGGAGTTAATGATCCCTGTCCCTTGAAAGCCCTGCCGTGTGTACCTCGTCTCTTTCATGCATATGCTTAAACATCGCTCCTGTTTTCATTTTTCTCCCCCTCCTCTTCCCCTCAACGCTAATTTTTTCAAGCCCACAATGAAGTTCTTGTGCGCCACTGTCTGAGAGAAGCCGCAGAAATGCCTTGGCGCAGAGGCTGGAGACGTCATGGATTCCTGAGTGCGCGCTCTGCAGGAAAGCCCTGAGTCTCCGAGATGGAGCCGCTCCAGGTTTCCATGGCAGAGCGCACAAACAGGAGGAAACACTGAGGGAATCCCGTTATTTTACAGCATTGGCCCATTATAAACACCCAGAGCAGGGGAAGGAAGCCGCTCTTGATACTCAAGTCAATCCTCAGAGCAGGCAAAGGAGTTGCTACCACACAGAGCTCTGCTACTAATGCACACCACTCTTTTTTGCACTTAAAACGGAGTATTTGCTTTTTCACTTTCATCCAGATTTTTTTCTGCTATGAACTTTAAGGAAAGGCTCTTTTTTGACTGTTAATTTTTGT